>JAJOOS010014611.1:0-39494 GCA_029582725.1 Solanum chiquidenum | reverse complement strand
ATATGGGTATTCCCCATCTTTTCATTTACTTATGATTTAGCTTCCGCATCAGTTTATTATCTTTAGTATGCTCATGATCATGCCAACAGGGTTAGCTTGGGATCACTTGTGGTCCTAGGTCCCGTGTCCGCGTCTCGGGGGTAGTCTCGGGGCGTGACAGTCAATTATGGTAATTCAATTAGAGAGTATTTTCCTAACATAGTTGTGTCTTTGTTGTATGTGTCTTTTAGCTTCCCATATGATTAAGTAATTAACACTTTATGATTGAAATGCTGTAATACTGTATAGCTCAAAACTAACTTGTAAACTGAGAATGCAACATTTATATACTGATAATAATGCATTCGAAAACTGAGGCATGTTCATCGGTAACTGAAGTAACTGACCTAGCATGTGTAATTCATGAACTAAAAGAAGTACATAACTAGGGTTCTGAATTTAAGAAGGTATCTATGCAAAACCATACTAAAATCATGAAAATCTGATTAGGAACATTTAACCAACTAATTCATAATGATCTATTGAAATTCTAGAAACTCTAAGTCTAGATAATATTAAGGGAATCAAGAATCTGACTGAATTCTAGGGACCTAATGGGTAAAAGGAACCCACTAGTTAAATCCCACATACCTGGTGACGAATTTCACGGAGAAATCTTTCAATTTCGGAGTCAGAACTGATGGAACCTTGCTGTGTTGTTGAACTAGGGTTCTTGACCTCTTTCTCCTCTTACATTCTAATTTTTCTATGTTTTGATGAATTATCTGACTTAGGTAAGTTCTAGTTATGTTTTTAGGCTAAAACAGACCAAAACTACGTAGTTTAGGGTTTAAACAACGTAGTTTAGGGGTCCAACACATAAGGGAAAGACCAAAAGTCCCCTGACTTAAATACTATCAGAGTCATCGACGGACCATCGATCGATTGACGGTCCGTGCTGGTCAACCGTCAGTCGTGACTGGGGGCTGACTTGGGGTGTTGATCCATAGACATGAGCCACGGTCCATGACTTGACTACGGTTCTTCGGGTTCGGCCGTGGGTCAACACTTAGATAATTTTCTGGGGGGTTTCTGGGGTAGGTTGCGTATGCGAACCATGAACCACCATCACAGGCTGTGGGTCACCCTACGGTCCATGGGTGGCAACCGTGGGTTGCACCTGTAACTTCTGGAAATCTGCATTGAGGTCTATTTTTAGATACGCGGTGTTACATTATCTCCCCCTTGGGAACATTCGTTCTTGAATGAAGACTAAACTAGCTGAAATGGAGGGAAAGAGCTGCAAACCCCACCACTAAGTACAAGAAACTGATTTCTGACTGAACTAAGCTCCACTAACAAGCAAATGCACTGAAAATGCAAGTACAAATTGAAGGAACAAGATGCTAAGACTGAAGCTATGCATGAATGACTGAAAAACTGAAGAGGAACTATTACCTCAAGCTGGAATGGAATCGAAAGGAAATAGGTGAGGATAGTTGGCCTTCATGGCTGCTTCTGCTTCCCAACTAGATCCTTCTACGGACTGACTCCTCCACAAAATCTTGACTAAAACGACTTCCTTGTTTCTCAACCTTCAAACCTGACGATCAATGATTTCAATTTGTACCTCTTCAGAAGTGAGACTATCCTTCACAGCCACACTTTCTAAAGGTACGATAGATGCTGGATCACCCACACATTTTTTCAACACCGAAATGTGAATAACCGGATACACTGCTGCTAGTTTTGTTGGCAACTCTAACTCATAAGCCACTTTACCAACCCTTTTAAAGATATTGTAAGGGCCTAGATATCTAGGACTGAGCTTTCCTTTCTTTCCAAATCTCTTCACCCCTTTCAGGGGCGACACTTTCAAGAAAACCCAATCATCAACTTTGAACTCTAATTCCCTTCTCCTTACATTTGCATAGGACTTCAGGCGACTCTGGGCTGTCTTAAGTCTATCTCTAATGAGTTGCACTTTCTCCATAGAATCAAGAACTGAATTTGGCCCTATCAAGGCTGCTTCACCTACTTCAAACCAACTAACTGGAGTTCTACATTTACGCCCATACAATACCTCATAATGGTCCATCTGATTGTTGGAATGGTAACTATTATTGTAGGCGAACTCTATAAGAGGAAGGTGATCATCCCAACTACCCTTGAAGTCGATCACACAACATCTCAACATGTCCTCTAAGGTCTGAATGGTACGCTCTGCCTGACCATCCGTCTGTGGATGAAATGCTATGCTAAGATTAACCTGAGTACCAAGGCCTTTCTGAAATGACTTCCAGAAATGAGAGGTAAACTGGGGACCTCTATCTGAGATGATAGACAAAGGAACCCCATGTAACCTGACTATCTCATTAATGTAAAGCTTGGAGTAGTCCTCCGCCGAATCTGTAGTCTTGACTGCCAAAAAGCGTGAAGACTTAGTAACTCTATCCACTATCACTCAAATGGAGTCATGCAGTCTGCGAGAACGAGGTAAACCTGTAATGAAGTCCATTTTGATCACTTCCCACTTCCAAGTAGGAATGTTGATCTCTTGAGTTGGCAATTGGGGCACTTAGCCACAAAATCTTCTATATCTCTTTTCATGCCACTCCACCAAAAGACTTCCCGTAGATCATGGTACATCTTAGTGGTGCCTGGATGAATAGAATATCTAGAATTATGGGCTTCTGTAAGAATTTGCTATCTCAACTCACCCACCTTAGGAACACATAATCGACCCTGATAGCGAAGCACACTCTCTCCCCCTTGGGAGAAAACCTCAACCCTCTGTTGGTGGATTGCACCCTTTAGTTCAAGCAATATCGGATCACTGTCTTGCTTTTCCTTCACCTCCACTACCAAAAAAGATTCTGACCTATTCTGAACTGTTACACCACCATCTGATATGCTTATAAGATGAACTCCTAAGCGAGCAAGTCTATGAACATCCTTTGCTAGCTCCTTTGTTTCTTCCTCAACATGTGCTACACTACCCATAGATAGTCTAATAAGAGCATCTGCTACTACATTTGCCTTACCAGGATGGTAATGCACACTCCTATCATAATCCTTGAGGAATTCAAACCTTCTCCTCTGGTGAAGATTCAACTCTTTCTTGGTGAACACATACTGAATGCTCTTATGGTCTGTGAACACATCTACCTGAACACCATACAAGCAATGTCTCCAAATCTTAAGTGCAAACACCACTGCTGCAAGCTCGAGGTCATGAGTTGGATAGTTCTTTTCATGCACCTTAAGCTGTCTAGAAGCATAAGCTATAACCTTACCTCGTTGCATCAACACACAACCTAGGCCGACTCTGGACGCATCACAATAAATCACATAATCGTATGAACCTTCTAGTAGAGTCAAGAGAGGAGATATAGTCAACCTAGTTTTCAGTTCTACGAAGCTCTTCTCACAATCATTTGACCACTGAAACTTGACCTTTTTCTGAGTCAAATTAGTCAACGAAGAGGCTATGGATGAAAATTCTTCCACGAACCTTCTGTAATAACCCGCTAGACCCAAGAAACTTCAGATATCTATAGGAGAGGTAGGTCTGGGCCATTGTTTCACTCCTTCTATTTTCTAAGAATCCACTCGGATCCCTTCGCTTGACACTATATACCCAAGGAAAGCAACATATTGCAACCAAAACTCACATTTGCTAAATTTAGTGAATAACTATCGATATTTAAGATTTTGCAGAACAACCCTCAAATGAGTCACATGTTCTCCCTCATTCCTAGAGTAAATAAGGATATCCTCAATAAAGATGATAACGAACAAGTCCAAATACTGCTTGAACACTCTGTTCATCAAGTCCATGAAAGCTGTAGGAGCATTGGTTAGTCCAAATGACATAACTACAAATTCATAATGACCATACCAAGTTCTGAAGGCTATTTTCAGAATGACACTATCACTGACTTTGAGCTGAAAATAACCCGATCTGAGGTCTATCTTTGAGAAATGACTAGCACCTTGAAGTTGGTCAAACAAGTCATCAATCCTGGGGATGGGATACTTATTATTGATTGTGACCTTGTTCAACTGCCTATAGTCAATGCACATTCTGAGGGAACCGTCTTTCTTCTTCACGAACAATACTGGTGCACCCCATGGGGAAATACTAGGTCTAATGAAGCCCTTATCTAGAAGGTCTTGCAACTTCTCTTTCAGCTCCTTAAGCTCAGCTGGAGCCACTCTATAAGGAGGAATAGAGATAGGCTGGGTATCTGGAAGGAGAACAATTCTAAAGTCAATATCCCTTTTGGGAGTAGCTCCGGAAAGATCTTCTGTAAACACTTTTGGGAACTCATTAACTACTAGAACTAACTCAAAAGTTGGGGTTTCAGAGTTTGAATCCTTAACCAGAACTAGATGACAGAGATAACCTTTAGAGATTATTTTTCTAGCCTTAAGATAAGAAATGAATCGACCTATAGGCGCTAAGCTACTACCCTTCCATTCTAAGATTGGTTCATCCGGAAATTGAAAAATGAACAATCCTAGATCCTAGTTCTACAATCGTCTGAGGCATAACAGGAATGTAACCAATCCATGCCTAGAATGACATTGAAGTCTACCATTTCTAACTCTACAAGATCTGCTGAGGTGACTTTCTGAGAGACTGTGACAGGACAATTTCTGTATACCCATCTAGCTATAACTGGGTGACCGACTGGAGTAGAGACTGAGAAGGGTAATGAATGAATTTCTGGACTAATATCGAATTTGACTGCTATATAAGGAGTTTCAAAGGAAAGAGTAGGCCCTGGATCTAACAATGCATAAATATCTAATTCAAAGACTCGTAGCGTACCGGTGACTATATCTGGAGAGTCTTCCTGATCCTGGTGAGCCTGAAGAGCATATAACCTGTTTTGGCGCTGACCACCACATATACTAGATGAGTTACCCTGCTGAGTCAGGCTACCTGCTGGTGCTGCTGAAGTTGTGGACTGAGCTCTACCATTGTTACCTCCTTGACCCTGCTTAGAAAGACAATCTTTCAACCTGTAACCATACTGACCACACCCAAAATATCCTTCCTTCCCTGCAAGACACCCGCCTTGATGGTTCTTACCACACTTAGGACAAGTTGGGTAGGTTCTGGTGCCTGAAATACTACCTTGAGACTTGGAGCCTGATGGCCTACCTTTCTAATCATTTCAGAACTTGGAGGATGGAACACTAGTTGATGAAGGTGCTGGAGTTGACGACTTCTGCTGAAACTGCGAATGATTACCACCACCCGATTTCTTTTGAAAAGAGTCATAATTACCGATCTTAGCCTTCTTATTCTCCTTGGCCTATTCCCTAAGCTTATCACCCTCAACCTACTGAGCATGAAACATGATCCTAGAAATGTTCATATCTTCAAGTAACGTGGCATTCCTGCACTCTGTCTTCATAAGATCGGATAACCTATACATAAACTTGTTCATTTGTGTCCTGGAATTAGCAACCATATGAGGAGCATACCTAGAGAGTTGGGTGAACTTGAGTCCATACTCTTGGACCTTCATCGAACCCTGCCTCAAATTCATAAAATCCTAAGCTTTTGCCTCCCTCAACTCTCTTGGGAAGAACCTGTCCAGAAAAATCTCACTAAAGCATTCCCAAGTGATAAGAGCGACATCTGTACCCCTATTCTCTTTCCACTGAGTGTACCATAAATGAGCTACATCCTTAAGTTGGTAAGATGCCAACTCAGCCCGATCATTTCCAGTTACCTGCATCACTCCAAAGATATTCTTGACCTCATCAATGAAGTTTTGGGGATCCTCGCCAGTCTGCGATCCTAAGAACATAGGCGGATTCATCCTAACAAAATCACGAACTCTAGCTATCGCTGACCCAACATTAGCATTTACCAGAACTGTAGCCTACTGATTGGTCTGGTTGGTCACACTCTGATCCAACAACTGAATAACGTTCTAAAATTCAGCATTCAAAACTTCTTGATCTGGGACTGGAGGAGTTGCGTTAGCATTGGATGCATTAGCATTCCTGGGGATAGCTCTACGAGGAGGCATGATAACTGAAAGCGTAAAATGGCGAGTTAGAATGAGGAATTAGATCACACCTTACGCATGATAAAAGTAACAAGAAAAATAAAGTTTTTCTAAAACATTTTGCAGCTTCCTTCTCATTAGATGTGGTGCACTTCATACCCTTGAAAAGGACTCTACTTAGTGAAACTTTTCAGACTTCCTAAAAATCTTAAACCTAATGCTCTAATACCAAGTTTGTCATTCCCCGAGGCTACCTCCTGGACACAACACGAGAACTAGGATCACGAGTGACCCCAAGCTAACCCTGTTGGCATAATCATAAGCATACTAAAGATAAACTGAAAAAATAAGTACTGTGCGGAAGCTTAATCATGATAAAACTAAAATGATGGGGAATATCCATATACTAAGTCTGAATATATGAAAACTGAGAGTTCGAATACAAATGAAAAGTCAAACTCTAAGACTAAAGCTGAAGCTAACTATGTCTGATATAAGCCTCTAAACTGACTAGAAATACTAGAACATGCCCTAGCTAGATCTAGCAAAACTGAAACTAAAGCTAAAAATGATAAAGATAGTCATGTCAATAGTCCTCGAAGAATGAGGACACACCACTAATACTACTGAACTGAAGATCGGGAACAAATCTATGCGTGATCTGTCTAGTGAGGACCTGAACCTACATCACAAGAAGATGTAGCGCAGAGTATACATCACTAAGCATAAAGGATAGAATAATACTGAACAATAACATAACTGAATCAAAGCATATATATGATAAATGACATGAAATAAGCATGATACAAACTGAGAATACTGAACATGAAATACTGAATGCAATGACCAAGTTTATAACATATTAAGACTGATTTCTGAACTATACTGATAACATGATCAATGCAATAGAATCTGATTGAACTGTAAGGGAGCTACTAATAACCGACATAAAACCACATGATCTAAATGTGGAGTCCGATGTATAGGCACCATCGAGAGGACCCAATACGCTGCCAGAGGTATAGAGGCATGCTGGCGTGATCACTAAAATGATCCCCACAGAGGGGACTTACAACCTACGGGGCACATAGTTTTGGGACTTGACGGTGACTGACCCTAGTCCACTCGGTATTAAGCTTCCCATATGATTAGGTAATTAACACTTTATGACTGAAATGCTGTAATAATGGATAGCTTAAAACTGACATCTAAACTGAGAATGAAACATTTATATACTGATAATAATGCATTCAAAAATTGAGGCATGTTCATCTGTAACTGAATTAACTGACTTAGCATGTGTAATTGATGAACTAAACGAACTACATAGCTAGGGTTTTGAATTTAAGAAGGTATCTACGTAAAACCATACTAAAATTATGATAATTTGATTATGAACATTAAACCAACTAATTCATAATGATGTACTGAAATTCTAAAAACCCTAAGTCTAGATAATATTAAGGGAATCAAGAATCTGACTGAATTCTAGGGACCTAATGGGTGAAAGGAACCCACTAGTGAAATCCCACATACCTGGTGACGAATTCCATGGAGAAATCTTTCAATTTCGGGGATGGAGCTAATGGAACCTTACCGCGTTCTTGAACAAGGGTTCTTGACATTTTTCTCCTCTTACGCTCTAATTTTTCTATGTTTTGATGAATAATATCACTTAGGTAAGTTCGAGTTATGTTTCTAGACTAAAACTGACCATAACTATGTAGTTTAGGGTTTAAACAACATAGTGTAGGGGTCCAACACATAAGGGAAAGACCAACATACGCTGACTTAACTGTTGTCGGAGTCACCGACGGACGGGACCGACGGACCATCGATCGACTGACGATCCGTGCTAGTCAAACATGAGTCGTCACTAGGGGGATGACTTGGGGTGTTGATCCACGGACATGGGCTATGGTCTGTGACCTGACCTACGGTTCATAGGTCCGACTTTGGGTCAACAATGCAAACCACAGACCACCAGCATAGGCCATGGGTCACCCTACGGTTCGTGGGTGGCAACCGTGGGTTGCACCTGCAACTTCTGGAAATCTGCATTGAGGTCTATTTTTGGATACGGGGTGTTACAGTCTTGATGTGAGACGCTCTATAGAGTGTTTGATATGCGTAAGGATAGCTTGCCTCCACAAGTTTTACGGTGAACCTAAACTTATAAGTAAGACATTCATCATTTCCTTTAAATTAAGTTTTTCCTTTTCATAATTACATTAGATTGAGGTGAGTATGGAGTAGTAGTTTGATGGATGATTTCATTCTCCAAACATATCTCTGCAAAATGAGATTTATATTCTCCACCTCTATCACTTCTAATCATTTTTATCTTTTTACAACTGATTTTCAACTTCAGTTTTGTATTGCCTAAATGTTTCTATTGCTTCATCCTTACCATTTAGAAAATAAACATAACAATATCTAGTGCAATCGTCAATAAAAGTTATGAAATAATTTTTTTAACCACGAGATAGTATTGACTTCATGTCACAAATGTCAGTGCGAATCAATTCTAAGGGGTATGATTCTAAGGGTATGAGTTCTTTTCAACATATTTATAGGGATGCTTAGCATACTTAGATTCAATACATACTTGACATTTTGATTTGTTGCACTCAAAGTTAGGCAAAACATTTAGGTTGATCAGTTATCGCATGGTTTTGTAATTGATATGTCTCAAACATTCTTGCCATAAATAATTTGACTCTAGCAAGTAAGAAGAAGGAGAATTCTTATTCATATAAACTACAATTACATTGACTTTGAAAAGGCCCTTAGTGAGGTAACCTTTTCCTACATACATTTCATTATTACTCACTTCTACTTTATCAGAAACAAATATACACTTGAATCCGTTCTTGGTTAGAACTGGTATAGAAACTAAATTCTTTTGCAATTTTTGAATATACAAGACTCTGTTTAAAGTCACCACCTTGTTTTAGGTCATATTCAAGTATATCTTGCCAGTTCCTTCAACCTTTGCAGCAACGAAGTTTTCCATGAGCAACTTCTCATCCGCTTTAACTTCAACATATGATGCAAATAACTTTTTGTTGGCACAAACATGACAGGAGGCACCAAAATCTATCCTCAATTCCTTTGGATGTCCAATCAAGTTGCATTTTGAAAGCATTGCATAGAGATTGTCCATATCTTCTTTGGATTGTGTAAAGTTTTCTTGATCCTTCTTCTTCTCCTCCTTAGGAACCCAAAATTTAGTAGCCCTGTGACCAAGTTTGCCACAGTTGAAGCAGTTTCCTGTGAACTTCCTCTTAGGAGGATTGCTCTTTGGTCAGGTGCTTTCTTTATTTTTCTTCATTTTGTGGGATCTTCTTCAACATTATTTTCTCCAAAGATATTTTCTGCCTCCTTTTATCTTCTTTGATTCTCAACTTTACCATGAGATCTTCAATAGTCATCTCCTTACGTTTATGTTTCAAGTAGCTTTTGAAGTCCTTCCACAACAGAGGTAACTTCTGAATAATGGTTGTTACTTGAAAAACATCATTCACAACCAATTCTACATTAAAGATTATGTGAGTATTAATAACAGACTTAATATATTCAATAAAAGTATTATATTATATACCTTCGGTAAGGAGATCATGAATTATAACCTGCAACTCCTGAACATGGATGACAACAGTCTTACTGTCTGTCATCTTATAGTCCAGAAACTTTGCCATAATGAACTTCTTCATTCCAACATACTCTGTTTAGTATTTCTTTTCCAAAGCATCCCATATTTCTTTTGAGGTTTTAATATTACTGTACACATTTATAGATCATTTTGAACGTCACTTATAATGTAGCTTTTGCACAGAAAATCTTAATGCTTTGAAGCTTTTGTTATCAAGAATCGTTCTTCACTCGGAGTTTCATTTCACACAATAGGAACATTCTCACTAATGAACCTTTGTAGACTCAACGTAGTTAGATAGAAGAACTTCTTTTGATGCCATCTCTTGTAATCGACTCCAGAAAACTTTATAGGTTTCTCCGCCGGTGCAAGAGCAGCATTTGTATGCTTGGGTGCAACCAATGTTGTTGCAGTACTCATTGTTCCAATATTTACTTGATTTGAATTAGTTATTTTCTCTGTTACAAATTGCAGATAATTTAGTATATGAAATACTAACATTATATATTTAATCTTTATACAACTTGTTTCTAATTTAATGAAGAAGTTCTTGTATTCTTCTAATTGTTAATCAAATGAATATTAAATTCAAACAGAGTAAACAACCAGAAAAATTTTAATCTCCAGAAACCTCAAATACATAAACAAATATGGATTAAATTTCTTAAGCTTGTTATCTCTTGTATTTAGGTTAGTAAAATGAAAACAGTAAAGATGAAATAGAAAGACAAAAAATAAAATAATTCGAGTCCATAGAACCCACTATGTCGTTTAGAAATTTAACCCCTTCAAGTATTCAAGGTTGTAGATTAATTCCTCCGAAGAAAAAATAAATTAACCATTAAAGAAGTAGTGGTACCTCAAACTTCAATAATTTTAACGAACTCAAAAAGATAGCAACGAGATCACACACACAAATATGATTAATCGATTTAGTTTTGTAAGAAATGTATGCAAAAGAAGGAAGAATTCAATGTAAAATACAAAGAAAAAACCTCTCTATTTATAGTCAATCTATAGGTGTGAACATACCTGTTTATAAAGGTGGCGTCTTTTGAGAAAAGAAGTGTCTATTCGGAAGAAACACGCCCTTCCAAGCGAATTTCAAATTATTCCATTACGTGAATTTTCAAATCAGTCATGTTGCGTGAATACAAGTTAATTCTGATAATTAATTAATTAATAATCCAAATTAATATTGAAAAAAGGAAATTAATTAATGAGATTGATTAAATAAATATTACCTAAAATTTATTGATCACATGCCCATGTTCATGCTGAAGCCGAGCGAGCGATGGCGACGGCACGAGGGGACACCCTTTACCTAGCCATTTAAGAGCTAATGAAGTGTTTCCTAATATAAGGACAAATATTTTCCTTTCTTCTACCAATATGGGAGAAATAACTTTTCATTTTCCCTCCAATTGGTTCCGCCACATTTCTCAATTTCTCATTGATTCTCATTTTTCATTCACACCTTGCTTAAAACCAACAAATTCACCTCTATTTATAGGGGAAGAATTGGAAAAATGAATTGGAAAAAATTGGGGTAATAAGATGGGTAAATTGTGGGATAGATGGGTCAGTACTTACATGAGATACACAACATAATGTGGTAGAATATGAATGAATAAAGAGCTAGAGAGTACAATAATTTTAAAGAAAATAAAGGTCATTGTCTTTCAATAACGTTCTTGGACATTCAAGACAATTAAGGATATTTATTATGAGGAAAGTAATATAATGTATTATAATATCAAAAGAGTCAAAAAGAACAACTGAGAAGTTTAAACTCATTCACAAAGTTACTTCAATTTTTAGAGGTTTTTTATATGATCATGTTTTGAGAAACCAAATCTTCTTCAAGACTAGTAATGACTAATATGACAAACAACTCTGAATGCATGTTTTCATCATATTTACCCAAAATTAATATGATATAAGATATTGTCGTTTATATTTCCATTTTTTAAATAATAAACTCAAGATACTTGAAATTCCCTCTCTTTACCATGACGTTTAATCTGATAACACTAAAAATATAATAGTTACCTCGTTTGCAAAACGAAGAGAAAAAAATAGAAAATTAATCGAATTTGTTTGTACATAAATTTACCTTCACAAATTACTAAAAAGGCATTCTATAAGTAAAACTATTTTTGGGCCTAATACACGCATAACGGTATTTTGGCTAAGTGATCCGGTTCATTAGTTAATCTAACCCTATACCCTAATACTATTTATATCAACCCTATTATAGGTGTTGGAAGATAGTCTAAATTATCTAGAGAACGGCTATGGTTTTAGTGAAATATTTTGGATAGTAAAAAGATGATATTTAGGTTGTGGAGACGGGGCATCACAACTTTCACTGCATATAGGGCAAGTGCTGTTTTCTGACAACCATGTGAATATGAAACTACTATGAAATATATGTGAATAAGGTGTAATCATTATAACTGCTTTTTCTTCAGAAATCTCAAAGCAAATAGGGCACATTTCTCCTTATTCAATTTTTCACCAAAACAATCAAAATTTCTTGATAAATAATCAGATATTGTTTTGGATAGATGAGGAGTTTTCTCTTTAAAAGATAATTCTGATAACCCCAAAGGAGTATTTTTTTTAATTATAATTGATTTTTCTTTGATGTTATCATATTTTTTTCTTGAAATACACCATTCCTCATTTATCTAACACAATTTATGATTATTTGTTAAGTAGCTTTGAGTGTATTGGCAGAAAAATCGATCTTTTTGAGTAAAATAGATGATAAGTTTAACAGTATTGGTGTGGCTATAGATATAGATATGCAAAGTCAAAATTTTGAAATTGTATCACAATAATTTAATGAATTTTATAGTTTAAAATTAATCAATTTGTATGAAATGGTAGCGAATGATAGTAACAACAAAACATAGAGGGTGAATTTGATTTTTAATTCGATGAGGTTCATGAATATGATGGGGGAGTTAATAAAAAGAGGAGAATTGATATACTTATACCAAAAATTCTTGAAATTTAAATAGAGTATAAAATTTCTGAAATTGAAATAGAGTATGCTTTTCATGATTCTCATGTTCATGAAAGGTTAGATACTCCATTGAATTTTTTGATAAAGAAAAGAAGATTTCTGGATAAACCTTAGATTTTATGGGATAATACTAGAACTTAGGGATATGAAAAGTGGTTTGAAGATTGCTAAATTGAACAGAGGAAATGTTGTGATTTTTGAATTATAAGATATATGACTATTTTTTTTTTGAAAATTTTGAAGAAAATCTAGTTGTAATGATACACCTGATTATTCACATATGTTTCGTAAGAGTGAGTTGCACATTCACATGGCTTTCAGAGAATCGCACTTCCTCTATATTTAGAGCAAATTGTAATGTATTATTAGTTCTTGTTATTCACATTTGTATGTGTAGTAATACACTAGTTAGGAAACTTATAGAGATTCTCCTTATGAATGTAGATCATCTACAACAACCATGACTCAAATTACTGATCACCAGGATTCTGCACATGATGAATGGATGTCTCGATTCAACAAACTAATTATTCTCTTCCAATAAAGGTGAAAATGTGTCTCAATAAGATTATGCTAGAGCATTAGGAAATTCAATGAACATTAAATGTCTTAGGAAATATATGTGACAAATCATCTTCCTTTGTTTGAATGTCTTCAACATCCTCAGTTTAATATCTTCTGAATTATGTCTTCACTCCATCGAGTAGGTATCTCGAACAAAAGGTCAAACAATTTACAACTTAGGAACTACATGCTATTGATCCTTCTACATTTTTTCCAATTACGAACAAGCCCCTTAAAGTTTCACAAGTTTCTTTTAATAGGATACATTTAATGCAAATTAGTCGGGCCCCAAAGTTTAATTTCATCTACTAATTGGATAGGCAAATATTTAATATATAAAAAAGATGAAGGAAAAAATCTTTTCAAGGTCACATTCTATATCTATGATTTTAACCTTCATGTTATCAAGACCTCTTTTTGTAACCTTACTATAGATGGATCTACAATAATATTCCAACCTAGTCAAGGACAAAGACACATTCTTGGTTAACACTTTCCTGAAAACAATCTGGAGTAAGTAATGCATTATGAAATAAGCATCATCGCTTTTGTATTATATTAATTTCATCATTTCAATTTGCACACGATTTTATATAGGGCCCTTTTGGTGATTTTCCATCTTTTAAAATGGAGAAAAACAACCTTTTCTCCTCTCGTTTCACGGAAAATGAGCTTTATATTTATGAATATTGTTACTATCATAATATCTTATTGGTTGAAGTTCTTTGCATATCCCATCTCATTTAAGTCATAAAGAGAAGTTAGATGATCTTTTGACTGTCCAAGTATATCCAACAAAGTTCAAAGTAAATTGTCACACATATTCTTTTTTATATGCATCACATCAACATTGTCCTCAATTTGTTGGTTTTCCAATAAACAATTAAATAAATATGGATTTTTTCCCCATGGATCATCATTCTTTCCTTTTATTTTATTTTGGCTCTTTCTATAGACATTATTTAATTCACGTAGTTCTTCAAGAATGTTTTTGCCTGATAAGGTAGTAGGTGCATCTCTATGCTCCTCTTTACCATCAAATGATTTCTTATATCTTCTAAATGAATGATCAGAAGAAAAAAATAGCTGATGATCCAAGTAACACATCTTATGACTATATTTGAGATATTGGGAACAAGTATTATAAATACATGTAGGACATTCCCATCTCCCATTGGTTCTCCATCGGGAAAGCATTATCAGTGCTTGAAACTCACAAACTTACCACAATAAAGTGGCACTCATAATCAATTTTGGGTTAGTTTCAACATCATATGTTTTCACTAACACTTCGCATAGTTCCTTCAACTCTGGAATCACTGGTTATAAAGATATATCATTTCTAGGACACGATAGACCTATATTAATCATTGACAATATTATATAGTCCGACTTCATGTGAAGCTATGGTGATAAATTGTAGTTCATTCACGTAAGGTTTCATGTGATACATAAAATGCTTATTGTTTAAAATGGAAGGAAATCATCGCTTGAAAGACCCAATTTTATGTTTCGAGCATTATTAACAAATTTGGGGAGGAAGGAATCAAAGTCATTCCAAGCTTCCCTATCAGTAGGTTGTCTTAAATTTCTATCTTAGGGTCATTCAGTTTTATGCCATGTCATAGATTTAAATGTTTCAAAACATAAATATCTTCTAAAGCCTACGCTTTAAAGAAACGTACGTTAAAATCTTCACTGAAATTTTAATGACCTTATCAATTAAGTCATCATGAACATTCCTTCATCTAGAAAATTAACACAAAAGAGCAATTATCTAACTTTGCATGGTGATTCAAAAATAACCATGAAATCATTAGTGTATTCCTGATTTTTTTTCATAATGAAGACCCAAATCATTTATCAACTTTTTTGCCTTGAAGAAAGATTCAGGTATCTGAGACCCTGGAAATGCCTCTTTTATCAAGTCTAACAAGTATGTAAAGGCCACATTATTCAACCCGTGAATGCATTTAAACAAGTATAATAAAATTGTTAAACTAAGGCCTCATTTGTTTTTACTTAATGGAGGTCTGAATTTGAATGGTTCAGACATTTGGCAATTAAGTGCATTTATTTTTTCTACTTAAAAATCACTTAATGGTTCTGAAAAGGTCTGAATGATTCAGATCTATGATAAAGTCTTATTCTCATTCAGACTCTTTTAAAGACAATTTTTTTGTTGAACAATTTTTTGCTTCATATTTTTTTCTTGAAAAAAAATTTCATGCCTCTCTCATTCTCAAATTTATTATTTATCAAATTATTTTCCTTACACATTTAATTTTTTTCTTTGTTGTTTTTTTTATCAAGAAATGATAAAATTTATGTAAAATTTATTATTTGATTAAAGTACAAAGCAACTTCATAAATATATGTGTTATTGAAATCAGACGATGATGCCTTAATAGATTTCTTAAAATCATTTGAATGTATCATGTTCATTAATTATTTTAGAGAAGAGTAAATGAACAAACACATTATAGAACATAGAGATGCTTCACTTATTTAGTTAAGATTAATTTATGTTGAATTTTATTTTATTTTTAAAAAGATGACTACATTTTCTTCTAACAGTTATTTTAGTATTATATTTATATATGTAGTATATATAGTTCCATTTTATTTTTTTATCAAACTTGAAATATTCATTTATAATTCAAATATCTTAATGTTCATCAAAGAATGAAGTTTTTTCTAATATTTTATTAATGTGTTATTTAATTAATATTTAATTTGAATTTCTAATATTTATTCAGATGTTTAAGAACAAACGGTCTTAATCATTTAGTGTTCACATCTATAGACAATATCTTAATCATTCAAATATGTGCATTCAGGTTCAGACGTCTTAATCTTAATAAAAACAAATGAGGCCTAAACTTAAAAAAAGTTTTACATCACGGGTACAACTCTTGTTTCCTTTCCTCCACTAATTTTTTAAAACCCTTGGTATCTTCATGGTCCATCCCTCCCTCTTTAATGTCTCAGGTCATCTTATCCATTTTAAAAAATATCATGAAGTAGTTTATCAACATTGTCATGCATGTTGTAAGTTTCATCATTATTGGTTGGATGTGGTGTATTTCTTGAGGAAAAGCCCATTCTATTAAAAAAACCTCACTTGGTCTATCCAAGAACAAATCCATGATAAATCAAGTGATCCTCCACCAAATTTAGTTACTACAAACAATATGAAAACATGGGTAATCTTTCACGTAAATATTTATATCCCATTTTGATTATAATAATATGAAGATTTTAAATCTTTTCATATTTTATAGTTTCAATATAATTTTTTCTTTGACTATTTCTTTGAAACTTGAAAGGTTTCTTATGAGACTTACTACAATTTCAATATCATGAGCAATTTTATTTCTTTGGATAGTAGCACATTAGCTCACCAAAGCTCACAATTAACATTGGGTACTACCACATATTTCATAACATTGTTTGTGTGGTGAACATCTCTTTCAAGGAGAAATTTATATCATTATTGTCATGGTCAAAATCATTACAAGCAATACTTGTTTCTTGATTTACTTTTGTCATTAGTATCTCCTCCCTTTTTATTTAATATCTGACAAAATATTTTTGGCATATTTACAAAATCAATGACAATTTGTTTTGTGGTCAAGATTTATTTTCTTCTTTTGCCATTTCGATAGTTCATAATAAAACGTATCACAATATTTGTGATGTACAAAGTACTTGACCAGTGACCATTTATACCAACATAAAATTTCTTTATTTCTCTCTAACCTACCATAGGGGTGAGTTATGATATTTATTTAATCATACATGAGCATGTCTTTATTTATAATATTCATCATCTCTTGACACATTCACTTTCAAGAATGATCCACTTCTCATGATACTTATCACAAACCAATGTTCTCTTCAAGGAATTGACTACTATCATATATACATGCTGTATAATTATATATTATTTATTTTTCATTAGAAGTTCATTATCGTGCTTTGAAATATGTCATATTCATATGACACAACTCGACATTACTTTTGAAAGTCAAGTGTATCACCACTTTTTTCGTCCTTTTCTTTGATGAAGGATTTATAAACTTTTCAAATTATTAGGTCTCATAACAAAAATGTTTCTAATGACCTTTTATACCATTTTGATGAAAAAAATTACATTCACTCTTTAAAAGGCCATTTTGAGAACTCATAATGTTCTTTCTTTTATAATTATCACAATAGTGATTTTGTCATCTTTCAGACTTATCATGTAGTGCTACCACATTCATTTTAGAGAATGGAGCAAAATTATGTATTTCATAATTTTTCATCAAGAGCGCATTAATTTGTTCATTCATCATTATCTCATCAATATATTGCATTACAATTTGAAATGAAGCTTTTTTTTTTATAAGAAGGCTTGTAGGTCAGATTTAGTGGGACTTGGATTCAATATTTTATCATTATAGTGCATCAAAACTTTAATCAATGTCTTCCCTTTTTGGTGCGATGAAACTTGAATTAATCGTCTTACCTTTAACCATTAACATAATAAGCCAAAATGCAATTGGACTCACCCTAGAGCCTTTAACATTATTATTTATTACTACTTTATAATTATACACATAAATATTGAATTTATCTACAACAAAAAATATTGTTTATCTTAGAAAAGTATGTAGTTATCATTATTAATTTTTTTCAAGAAAAATGAGCAATTGAAACTTCCAAATTGTTTAGGATTTTTGTTATCCATGAGAAATAGGGTATTAAACCCACATCATGATGACAAATAAAAAGGTCAAGATGTAGAAATATATATTTTAACTTAAACATTATAATAGGTAAAAAATTCCTCCAAATTTCATCACTACAAACATGTGTTTCTCCTTAAAAATACTATCTTACTATCTTGAAATATACATAGTTGCATTTTGTAGATAAACCCAGCTTCTTATATATACTATATGTTCTAGAAATTAATTTACATCAAAATCATCAATTAAATTAACAAGACAAAAGATCATAAGATGAATTCACGATAAAATACTAGATTCATCACTATTATAATTAGTAGTTCATGATCCATTCAAATGAGAAACAAAAATTTACATCTAAATAACTTATTCTAGAAATAAGAAAATTTCTAGCATAATAAGTAATACAATTTCATATTCCATATGATAGTCTATCAAATTTTAACAAGCACAAAATTAGGAAGGCAATTTAAAATTTATATTTTCCTTCTTACATCTGTGGTTAGTTCAAAAGATTAAGGCAAAAAAATAATTAAGATGAAGAAGCTATAAGCAACTAATGAGTAACAAAAATTATTGAAAGATGTTTCCATACCGTGGTAATAGTAATATTGTAAGGTGAACTTGAGTTTTAGAATACCTTAATTCTTAATGGTTGATGCAAAAAATCAAACATATAAATATATCTATTTTTTGGACTTAGCACAGTTAAATCATTTATTTCCATAACACTTTCTAATGTAAAATATAAAAGGTAATCATCTCATATATGATAATCTTGAATCTTGACAATTGACCAGGGAAATAAACAATCATTAGTGAAGAATTATTTAGAGTTGAGAAAATAAAATTTATACCTTTCCATAAATGAGATGTATGTACAAAGACTAGATAACTAGTAACATATACCTTTTGATTTCTTTATCTGTTCAATGAAAAGAAAATTAGTTCAACTCCTCTTAGTAAAAGATTAGAAGTTATCTCAATTGGTTAGAGACTCGTGCTGATAACGTGTTATAAAATAAGAGGAAACTATTAAACTAAAATTATAAAAGAAGAAGAGAGAAGAGATTTGTATATTCTTTGATATAAGAAGTTGAGAAGAAGAATATTTAGTCTTCTTTTACTATGCTTCTCTTTTCTATATATTACATGATATACTTGAATAGCTATTTATAGCCAAGGAAAATGAACATACTTGAGAAAAGGAATTGCTACAGTGCATGGCTTTCTTGGCCACCAAGAAGTAGGCTAATCGACAAGTGGAGATAGACCTTAAATGAGTGTGGGCTATAGGACATCCGTATCCATCAATTATTTATAGCAATTTCTATTTTTATCCGAGTTGGTTTATTTTCTGGCGTGAATTGGAATTTCATTTTCCCCCATATAAGTATCGAGAGATGAGTTGACTTTGTAAAGGCTACTAAGGACCGGGTGAAGAATGAAAAACGTCCGCTAAAGCCCACGAATCAGAGCTCTTGGATAAGAAGGCAGCAAGAAGTTCACACCAGGATTGGAGAAGATTAAAAAATTACTAGTCCTTGTGTATTCAGGTAAAAACAACCACTAGCTTAAACATGAAATTATTATGAACCTCCCAACTATATATAGGCTTCACCCTTTCATGTATCAAAGTTCATTACCAACAATTTCATGTTTTTGAGTTGCACATTATAAAATCAAAATTAAGGTATATTTTGGAATTCACTCTATATTTAATTGGGTCAAATACAAGTATCAATGGATCCGTCCCAACATATGATAAATAATTACTTGCAATTTCTGAGATATTATTTTACAATTCACTCCAACTGAAATTGAAAACCCATGTACCATTATCCTTACAATCAGACAAAGGTGTAAGAGAAATGCTGTAACAAGCAGATGTGGAGTTAGGTGGGGGTTCATGGGTTCGGATGAACCCAATATCTTTTATGTAGACCCTATATTTGTACTAGAAAGTTAATTAAATATGCATGTATATTAATTTGTGAACCCCTTACAAAATTGATTGACGGTTATTAAAGAAATTTAGTACCCCCAAACTCTTAATCCTGGCTTCGCCTCTGCCTAACAGGTGTCTGTATATCTTCTTCTAACAGCCACCGACAATGCTAAATTTATAAGGCATGCATGGAGAAGAAGAAGATGTTAGAACTATTCATGAAATGATGTATATTGATAGAGAAAAACTTGAAAATCCTTGGCATTCTTTTGCATGCATATGAGATGTTTGTGAAATTTCAATTACAATTGAAAAATAAAATGAATAAAACAAAATATTTTGAGAATTAGGGGTGGATATCTCTCTTTAAGGAAATTCAAGTCCACTTCAACAAAACTTTACTCATCCAACAATAATTTTGTGGACGTATCACCTCCAAGTTACAATAGCCTTATAACACTATATAACTCAATAATTCTTGACAAGAGTTGAGTCCAAAGTCCACCAAAAGAACACATTCCTTCAACTTAGAAAAATCTCTTTTCTTCTCACTTTTATGCACTCTATATATTTCTTATATAAACATAAAGTAAAATTTGTTATCTCTTGTATTCAAATTAGTAAAATAGAAATAGGTAGAGATGAAAAAGAAAGATAGAAAATAAAATAATCTGAGTCCACATAACCCACTGTGTGCCCTTGAAAAATTTAATCCCCTCAAGTACCTAAGGTTGTAGTTTAATTTCTCCCAAGATAAAATGAATTAAACATTAAAGAAGTTGTGGTATTTCAAACTTCGATAATTTCAACAAACTAAAAAAAGAAAGCAACGAGATCAGACACACAGACACAATAAATCAATTTTGTTTTCTAAGAAATGTATTTAGAAGAAGGGAAGAATTCAATGTCGAAAACTGAGAGAAAACCTCTTTATTTATAGCCAATCTATAACTGTGAACAATGTTTTAAAAGGCGGGGGCATGAGGCGAGGCATTATACTTAGTATAGGGCAGGGCATAACCCTCGAGACGTCGGGCGTAAGCCTTTTGGATCTTAATTTTTTATTTATTTATAATACAATATAATAATATAATAACACAAAATTATAAAAATAAATCAATAGTTTGAAATAATAACAAATATGATTAGATAAACTAATAAAAAATAAAAGTTCTAACATGATTATACAAGTATGAATAATATAATATCTTAACTTTCTAATAATAAAAGAATCATTATTTCTCAAAAATATTTTTTTTTATCATACTATATGATTTAACCCCCTAAAAGAAATTAATTAATAACCTTACTAGTATTATGATAAAAATATCACTCCATCATGAATAAAAATAAAATTACTTTCAAATAGCTAAATAAAATATAATATTTTTGAGACATATGATAAAACCATGAAGATCAATGATAAGTGAAAAAGTAAAATTTCGCGACGTATTTTTAAAAGAAATGTTACGTAATATATAATTACTTACATAGTGTTACCAAATAGGAAAGATGCGATACTAAAACTTGTTATTTGATTTATTCTCAACCTTCTTATCTCTATAGATTAAAAATTATTAAGTATCGTTTAATTATTCAAGAATTATGAGAGTCAACAATGTTAACTAAAGATTTAAACACATAATTTGTGTAAGATATGTTAGGCGAGCCTCAAGCGTTGGGAATTGGGCGTGCTTAGGGCATACAGTCATGCGTTTGGAGTGTAAGTCTTACGGAACTAAGCCCTATACTGGTGTCTCGGGATGTTTTGCTAGTGCCCTGCCCTAGTGCGATCCCCGAGGCAAGTTCTAACAGAGTTTTTAAAAACACCGAGTGTGAACATACATGTTCAGAAGATACTTCTATATTCATAATGGTGGCGTCTTTTGGGAAAAATAAGTGTATGTTTGGAAGGAACAAGTCCCTTCCTAGCGAATTTCAAATTATTCCGTTACGTGAATTTTCAAATCAATTCTGTTGTGAGAATACAAATATATTCCTCTAATTAATTAATAAATTTCTAATTTTGAATTAATATTAAGGAAAAATAATATTAACTAATGAGATTGATTAAACAAATTTTGCCTAAATTATCAATCATACCATATCATTTGTTGAAGCCAAAGCCGAGGCCGAGTGAGCGACAACGACATCGAGAGGGGTACCTTATAATTATTTAAGAGCTAAATAAATTATTTCCTAATATAAGGACAAACATTTTCCTTTCTTCTACCAATATGAGAGAAATGACTTTTCATTTTCTCTCCAATTAGTTCCCCCACATTTCCCAATTTCTCATTTCCCATCACACCTTTCTTAAATCCAACAACCCCCCATATGAATGGAAAATGACTATTGTTAAAACATATGTATGAAAAACTTGTGTGTCTCGTAAGTAAGAATTAATTGTATTTGGATAAGTAGGTATCTCTTTGAACTTTCCATGTTGAAGGTATACCAAATACACTCGATCAATTAGTAGATTTGATATCTTTGTATCGTTGAGATTTTGTGTATACCTAGACAATATAAGTCACACACTCAAACCTTGAACTATTTTTGGTTGTCATTGTTTTGTTCATTTCAGCCATGAACACATTTTGGTTTATAAGTGCGTAGAGAACTGGCCTTACTAGATTCTCCTTAAAGCGGCTTATACTTTACACTTACATAGGTGATTTCTAAATCTCTACTCTCATAGATACACCATTTGATATACCTTGTATCAAATTTAGAAACCATTAAAAAGTCCTAATGCATTTATCATTGTTACTGAATATTGTCTCATCATGAGAATGAACCATAAAATAATTTTTGACAATGTCTGTCATGTATGACTTTGTTTGATCTCCTTGAACCTAGATCTTGGGATATCCAGTCTTCTAGGTAGAGTTACTGTCACGATGACTTGTCCTCAACCATAGTTCCATTCCCTTCGATGATCTCTCAACTCGATCTCTAGTTAGGTCTTTTGTAAGTGGATTAGACACATTATCATTTGACTTTACATAGTTAATTGTGGAAATTCCACTAGAGAGTATTTGCCTAACATAGTTGTGTCTTTGTTGTATGTGATTAAACTTTCCATTATATAAAATGCTCCTAGATCTTCCTATTGCAACTTGACTATCACAATGTATGCATATAGGGGCCGTTGTTTTGGGCCAAAATAGAATATCTTCTAAGAAACTTCAGAGCCATTAAACTTCTACACATGCCTTGTCTATGACTTTGAATTCACACTCCATTGTAAGACGGGCTCTACATGTTTGTTTGGATGATTTTGAAGATATTGCTCCTCTACCAATAGTAAAACATATCCACTCGTAGATTTGATTTCAGTTGACCCAATAATTCAATTTCCATCGTTATATCCTTCAACAACTGCTTGATATTTGTTGTAATCCAAAACATAGTTTTGAGTGTCATCTAATTACCAAAACCCTTTTCATGCCATCCAATGATTTCGATTGGGATTACTTGTGTATTGACTAAGTTTACTTATATCGTAGGCTATGTCTGGTCATGTACAATTCATGACGTACATCAAGCTTCTCAATACTTTGACATCATTCAATTGAGACTGACTCTCACCTTTATTCTTAGAGAGATCAAGGTTCACGTCAATTGGTGTTCTCTACACTAGTACTTAAGCTTTTCAAGTACCTTTCGAATATAATGAGATTGAAACAATGCTAGATCGTGAGTAGTTTTATGAATCTTAGTTCCCAATATCAAATTGGCAAATCCCAGATCTTTCATATCAAACTTACTAGCGGCATACAATGACCTCTCGATTTGGATAATCTTTAATGTAAACACATTTATCACATTCATTGATCGTAAATCCATTTACGTAAATGGTTTGGTCAAACTTTGCATGCCATTGTTTGCGTGCTTGTTTTAGTCCATAGAGTGACTTAACAAGTTTGCACACTTTCTTTTCTTTACGAGGAACTACGAAGCCCTCAGACTGTTCCATGTAAATTTCTTCCTCCAGTTCTCCATTTAAATAGACTTTTCTTACATCCATTTGATGGATTTCAAGACCGTATACTAAAGCTAGGGCAATTAGCTTCGAATTCTTGTAATCCTAGTCACTGGTGATTATTTGTCAAAATAATCAAGATATTCTTTTCGTCTAAAGCCTTTAATGACAAGTCTTGCTTTGTATTTATCAATAGTTTCATCGGCTTTCATTTTCCTTTTGAAAATCCATTTCAAACCCAAATGTTTGTTTCCTGAAGGAAGATTAACAAACTCCCAAGTACGGTTGCTTAAGATTGAATATATCTCACTATTGACAACCTCTTTTCAAAAGGTTGAGTCCGTAGACAAGATATCTTCCTTGAATGTTTGAGGCTCATTTTTAAGAAAGAATGTTCCGAAATCAGTTCCAAAGAAATTAGATGTCCTTTGAAGTTTACATAGTCTTAGACTCTCTTCATTATGTACAATCTCTTTTGGTTCTTCTCAAGGTTGTTTAGACCCTTCACTCGATAATTTGACTCTAGTTTTATATGAATAAATGTGTTTAAAGAATGCAACATTATATGATTCCATTATCGTATTATCACGAATATCCAAATGTTCAGACTTATGAACCGAAAATTCACATGTCTTACTGTTTGTGGCATATCCAATGAAAACTCAATCAACAGTATTAGGTCCTATATTGACCCTCTTAGGTATAGGAACTTGGACCTGTTGGTTAGACACTCGGGCACTTTAAAACATTTCAAGTTGGGTTTTTCACCTTTCCATTTATCATATAGAATAACATATGTCTTTGTCAGGCCCTGAGGCTACCCCCTGGACGCAACACGGGACCTAGGATCATGAGTGATCCCAAGCTAACCCTGCTAGCATAATCATAAATAAACTAAAGATAAACTAAAACAATAAATACTGTGCGAAAGCTTAATCATGATAAAACTGAAATGATGGGGAATACCCATATACTAAGTCTGAATATATGAAAGCTGAGAGTTTGAATACAAATGAAAAGTCAAACTCTAAGACTAAAGCTGAAACTAATTATGTCCGATATAAGCCTCTAAAATAACTAGAAATGCTGGGACATACCCAAACTAGATCTAGAAAATTTGAAACTAAAGCTAAAAATAATAAATATAGTCATGTCATTAGTTCTTCACATGATAAAGATAGTCATGTCACTAGTCCTCGAAGAATGAGGACTCACCACTAATACAACTGAACTGAAGATCGGGAGACGATCTATGTGTGATCTGTCTGTTGAGGAACTACACCTACATCATGAGAAGATGTAGTGCAGAGTATGCGTCAGTACTTGAAAGGTACTGAGCATGAATGATATAGTAATACTGAACAATAACATAACTGATTCAAAGCATATATCTGAGCAATGACATGACATAAACATGATACAAATTGAGAATACTGAACATGAAATACTAAATGCAATGACCAAGTTTATAACATGTTAAGACTGATTTCTGAACTATACTGATAACATGGTCAATGCAATAGAATCTGACTGAACTGTAAGAGAGCTACTAATAACCAACATAAAACCACATGAGCTAAATATGGAGTCCGATGTATACGCCCCATCGAGAGGACCCAATATGCTTGATCAAATACTGCTTAATCACACTGTTCATCACACTGTTCATCAAGTATATGAAAGCTGCAGGAGCATTGGTTAGTCCAAATGACATAACTACAAATTCCTAATGACCATACCGAGTTCTGGTGGTTGTTTTCAGAATGTCACTATCTCTAACTTTGAGCTGATGATAACCCGATCTGAGGTCTATCTTTGAGAAATGACTAGCACCCTGAAGTTGGTCAAACAAGTTATCAATCCTAGGGATGAGATACTTATTCTTGATCGTGACCTTGTTCAACTGCCTATAGTCAATGCACATTCTGACGGAACCGTGTTTCTTCTCCACGAACAACACTGGTGCACCCCATGGGGAAATACTGGGTCTGATGAAGCCCTTATTTAGAAGGTCTTTCAACTGTTCTTTCAGCTTCTTAAGCTCTGTTGGAGCCATTATGTAAGGAGGAATAGAGATAGGCTGGGTATCTAGAAGGAGATCAATTCCAAAGTTGATTTCCCTTTTGGGAGGAACTACGGGAAGATCTTCTGGAAATACATCGGGGAACTCATTAACTACTGAACTGACTCAAGAGTTGGGGTCTCAGAGTTTGAATCCTTAACTTGAACTAGATGATAGAGATAACCCTTAGAGATCATCTTTATGGCCTGAAGGTAAGAAATGAATCGACCTATAGGCGCTAAGCTTACCCTTTCATTCTAAGATTGGTTCGTCTGGAAATTGAAAACGAACAATCCTACTTCCATAATCGACTGAGGCATAACATATGTAACCAATCCATGCCTAGATTGACATCGAAGTCTACAATTTCTAACTCTACAAGATTTGCTTAGGTGACTTTCTGGTAGACTGTGATAGGGCAATTTTTGTATACCTGTCTAGCTATAACTGAGTCACCGACTGGAGTAGAGAATAAGAAGGCTTCTAAAAGAGTGTCTGGACTAACATCGAATTGGACTGCTATCTAAGGAGTTACAAAGGAAAGAGTAGGCCCTGGATCTAACAATGCATAAAAATCTAAGTCAAAGACTCGTAACGTACCAGTGACTACATCTGGAGAGTCTTCCTGATCCTGGCGAGCCTGAAGAACATACAACCTATTTTGGCCCTGACCGCCACTTGTACCGGATGAGTTACCCGGCTAAGTCGGGTGACTTGTTGGTGCTGGTGAAGTTGTGGACTGAGCTCTATCATTGTTACTTCCTTGACCCTGCTTAGAAGGACAATCTTTCAACCTGTGACCACATTGACCACACCCAAAACATCCTTCCTTCCTTGAAAGACACTCGCCCGGATGGTTCTTACCACACTTAGGAAAAGTTGGGTACGTTCTGGTGCCTGAAATAGTACCTTGAGACTTGTAGCCTGATGCCCTACCTTTCTGATCATTTTGGAACTTGGAGGACGGAACACTAGCTGATAAATGTGCTGGAGTTGACGACTTCTGCTGAAACTGCGAGAGATTACCACCGCCCGATTTCTGTTGAGAATAGTCATAGTTGTCGGTCCTAGCCTTCTTATTCTCCTTGGCCTGTTCCCTAAGCTTATCACCCTCAACCTGCTGAGCATGAGTCATGAGCCTAGAAATGCTCATATCTTCAAGTAACATGGCATTCCTGCACTCTGTCTTCACAAGATCGGATACCCCATACATGAACTTGTTCATTTGAGCCCTGGAATCAGCAACCATATGAGGAGCATACCTGGAGAGTTGGGTTAACTTAAGTCCATACCCTTGGACCGTCATCGAAACTTGCCTCAAATTCATAAACTCTTGAGCTTTTACCTCCCTCAACTCTCTTGGGAAGAACCTATCTAGAAAAGACTCACTAAAGCATTCCCAAGTGATAGGAGCGGCATATGTACCTTTGTTCTCTTTCCACTGAGTGTACCAGTTATGAGCTACATCCTTAAGCTTGTAAGATGCCAACTCGACCCGATCATTCCCAGTTACTTGGATCACTCCATAGATCTTCTTGACCTCATCAATGAAGCTTTGGGGATCCTCACCAGTCTGCTATCCTAAGAACTTAGGCGGATTCATCCTAACAAAATCACGAACTCTAGCTGTCGCTGACCCAACATTAGCATTTGCCAGAACTGAAGCCTGTTGATTGTTCTGGTTGGTCACACTCTGAGACAACAACTGAATATCGTTTTGAAATTCAACATTCGAAACTTCTTGATCTGGGACTGGAGGAGTTGCATTAGAATTGCATGCATTAGCATTCCTGGGCATAGCTCTACGAGGAGGCATGATCAATGAAAGCGCAAAATGTCGAGTTAGAATGAGGAATTAGATCACACCTTACGCATGATAAGAGTAACAAGAAAAATAAAGTTTTTCTAAAACACTTTGCAGCCTCCTACTCAGTAGATGTGGTGCACTTCACACCAATGAAAAGGACTTTACTTAGTGCAGCTTTTCAGACATCGTAGAACTCAGAAACCTAATGCTTTGATACCAAGTTTGTCACGCCCCAAGGCTACTCCCTAGACGCAACACGGGACCTAGGATCAAGAGTGACCCCAAGCTAACCCTACTGGCATAATTATAAGCATACTAAAGATAAACTGAAATATTAAATACTGTGCAGAAGCTAAATCATGATAACCTAAAATGATGGGGAATACCCATATACTAAGTCTGTATATATGAAAATTGAGAGTTTGAATACAAATGAAAAGTCAAACTCTAAGACTAAAGGTGAAACTAACTATGTCCGATATAAGCCTCTAAACTAACTAGAAATGTTGGGACATGCCCCAGCTAGATCTAGCAAAACTGAAACTAAAGCTAAAAATGATAAAGATAGTCATGTCACTGTTTTATTAAGAAAAATATAGACTTAGACTGGTTTAGAGAGTCGCCACTTAATTTTTAAGAAAAATAAAGAAAACTGTTGTTTTCAAAAGACTAAAACAGGAATCTAGTGAAAACTTAAAAAGGGTTCGAGGTTCTTATTAACATTCTAGGAAGGTTTTAAAAGCACCTAGAATGTCCACTAATGTGGTTATCTGACGATTAACTATTTGGCTAAATTTTATTCGACTTAACTCAACTTGCAAAATTTGAACTATTTTATAGTTAGAACTATTTTAAAGGGGAAAAGGGGAAATATTGAAATATTATCTAAGTGAAGTTATTTTGTAAATTTATTTATTTATTTTTAAGTTAAGTAAGAGATGAACAATTTAGTTAAGTTAGTAATTCAAAATGGGTGTCTTTCGGGGATTTGAATTTTTTGACCTTGGGATTAACAACAAATATTTAACAAGTAAATAAACAAAATCGAGATGAAGAGGGAAAGAGATTTGGGCCCAAATCTGGTTTTCCTGTTCGCCTGGGCCAGTATTTGGGCCCATTTTTTGTTTTGGGCCTTTGGCCCAATTTTTTACCTGTCCTAAATTCTAGCAAGATAGTAATAAATGAAATGACAAGGGCTTAGGCCCAAAATAACAAAATACAATCTCTCTTTTATATAAGGAGTGGGCCTTTGGCCCAATCTTTCGATTTTCCTCGGCATAGGATTCCTTCAACCCTGTTCATCGGCTTTTATGGCTTGGCTGACTCAAAAATAAAGGTTTAGGCCCTTATGGCTCTCTCGAAATGCAAGGAACAATATGGGAGTTCATGGTGAACTCGGACCGATTTACATGCGACAAAACAAAAGGATAAGGATTAATACTCCCGAAAATGGCACTAACAGTGGCATGCAAAAATGAAGACTGACACACAAAAATTTGCACAGAGGCATAGATAAGACGAAACAACAAATGTTGAACTAAGCAAATTTAATATGGAGAACTAGTCACATTTTTAATAATCAATGACACTAAAATAAACGAATAAATAGGAACTTCATGTAATCAGGCAATGTAATTAACTAAGTTGATAAAATATTTGATAGCTGAAATAATGAAGTTGGTTTCAAACAGTAACTTTCGGCACAAACTAAAAACACACAGAGGTCATCCAAGAGGCTCTCATATTTTAAGAACTCAACTGCAAATAGCTAGTACTGCTCCGACCAAGAGAAAACTTAGACAAAAATGGAGACATAAAAAAAAGGGCTCAAATAATTTACTATAAGCGATAAAAAGCAGCATAGATATACCAAAACGAAGACAAAACCAAACTATTGGAACAAAACAATCACACCACATGATGGCTTTGTCAATTGATCCCAACAACTCAGACCTATATAGGCAGTAGCATTAACAGTAACAAACTAGATGAGGAAACATTGATACTTGAAGACATATTAATAATAGGAATCGAGACGAAACGAGCATATGATTCAAAACAACACAAAAATCAATCTTAAACAACTATAACCCGATTCGAACGTTTAATTGTGACGGGGTATAAATAACATATTGATCAGCCGGAAATCTCAATAACAAAGGGGAATAAGCTACGAACAGATAGATTTAACACATAACATTCGGCACCGAAGTGAAATGTAAACAAAGGAGGAGGTATTACCTCTTCCTAGGCAGCAAACCTGAGGCTACGAGCAAAGCAACGAGATTCCTGCACCAACAGCAACTTAAAACCTTTTATATACTTTATATTTTCTTATCCCTTGCTATACTATTTATTTCTATCTCTCTTTTAATGAACAAATCCCCCCTTACAATGAATAAGAAATGAGGTATTTATGGGCGAAATCTAGGGTTTCAAAATGGGGGAAAATGGACAGAAATTCGTAAGAAGAGGCCAAAATTCGAAATTCAAAAACTCCAAATCCTTTTCCCCTTCAGCTAAACACCCTTTTCTGAAATTTTCGCCCCATTCCGAAAGAGGAAAGGGGAGAAAATGCATGCCTCTGCTGCTACTGTACTACGGGAACAGATGACCCAACGACTGGATCGAACTCGCGGGTACGATCAATTGGACTGGAATCGCTGGAATTTATCAAAATTTTGGTATCGTCCTGTGCGTTATTGATACGCGTGAAGAAGAACGTGTAGGGGTGGGGTGGGTGTTGTATAGCTGCTATATGGAATTTGATGCTACCATTTTCTGGGTTCTGTACGCTCTGGATTTCGCATCTGGTCACGCGAGGAAGAAGAAAACAAGCTGGGGTCGGGTCAGTTCTTTGGACTGTTGGTCGGTTGGGGTATTGGGTATTGTTGTTGTAATATATGGTATTTGCTGAAGTTTTGAATGAAAACGGAGGATGGGCCTGGGTTGGGGGAGGAATGGATCAAGGTGGTGGGCTGGAAATGTTGCTGAAAATAAAATAAATAAATAAAAAGGATGGGTTGGCTGATGGAATTGAAGTGGGCCGATCTGGAGATGGGAATTTGGGCAGCTGAAAATTGTAAGATAAAAGCCCAAAAATTGGTTCTATTAGTGAGGTAAAAGTAATGGCTAGTAAGTTACAATTTTAACCGAATTGAGTGGTCAATTGCATCACGAATTTAGCCGATGAATTAGGAGTGTAGTCCAATTGAATTCACTTAATAAATTCGGCTAGTGATTAAATAAGGCGAATTAATATAAATTAATTAATGAGCTTCTTAATTTTAACAAAATAAAATAATTGACTTAATTATAAACTAATTAATTCAAAAAGGGTAAACTATTATATAACTAAACTAATTAGTAAAGTATTTAAGCGAAATAAAATCTTTTTGGGGTGACTTTCGAATATTTATGAAATGTATTAATTATATATATAAAAAAATGTAAGATATAAGTATTGTCTAAAAATTATAATAAGTGACATAACTTATTTAAAATAACTTGCAAACTTTTTTTTTTTTTTTTTTTTAAATTTATAAAACTAATTATTTTAAATCATTTGAAATCTAAGAAGCTCGAAAATTAATCGTTATCGGGAAGGGTCAAAATTGGGTGTTAACAACAGTCCTCGAAGAATGAGGACTCACCACTAATACTGCTGAACTGAAGATCAGTAACCGATCTATGCATGATCTATCTGCTGAGGACCTGAACCTACATCACGAGAAGATATAGCGCAGAGTATGCATCAGTACTTGAAAGGTACTGATCATGAATGATAGAGTAATACTGAACAATAACATAACTGAATCAAAGCATATATTTGAGCAATGACATGAAATAAGCATGACACAAACAGAGAATACTGAACATGAAATACTGAATGCAATGACCAAGTTTATAACATGCTAACAGTGATTTCTGAACTATAATGATAACATGATAAATGCAATAGAATCTACCTGAACTGTAAGGGAGCTACTAATAACCAACATAAAACCACATGAGCTAAATGTGGAGTCTGATGTATAAGCTTCCCATATGATTAAGTAATTAACACTTTATGACTGAAACATTGTAATACTGAATAACTCAAAGCTGACATGCAAAGTGAGAATGCAACATTTATATACTGATAAGAATGCATTCGAAAACTGAGGCATGTTCATCTGTAACTGAATTAACTGACCAAGCATGTGTAATTCATGAACTAAAAGAACTACGTAGTTTTGGGGTCCAACTCATAAGGGAAAGACCGAAAAACCCCTGACTTAACTGTTGTCGGAGTCATCGACGGACGGGACTGACAGACCATCCATCAACTGATGGTCTGTATTTGTCAACCGTCAGTTGCGACTAGGGGGCTGTCTTGGGGTGTTGATCCACGGACACGGGCCATGGTCCGTGAACTCACCTACAGTCCGTGCGTCCGACCGTAAGTCATCACTTAGACAATTTACCGGGGGGTTTTCTGGGGAAGGTTGCAGATGCGAACCACAGACCACCAACACGGGCAGTGGGTGGCAACCGTGGGTTGCACCCACAACTTTTTGAAATCTGCATTAAAGTCTGTTTTCGGATAAGGGGTGTTACAGTCTTGATGTGAGATACTCTATTGAGCATTTGATCTGCGTAAGGATAGCTTGCCCCCACAAGTTTTACGGTGAACCTGAACTTATAAGTAATACATTCATCATTTCCTTTAAATTATGTTTTTCCTTTTCGTAAATCCATTACATTGAGGTGAGTATGGAGTAGTAGTTAGGTGGATGATTTCATTCTCCAAATATATCTCTGCAAAATGAGATTTATAGTCTCCACCTCTATCACTTCTAATCATTTTTATCTTTTTACAATTGATTTTCAACTTCAGTTTTGTACTGCCTAAACATTTCTATTGCTTCATTCTTACCATTTAGAAATTAGACATAACAATATCTAGTGCAATCGTCAATAAAAGTTATGAAATACTTTTTTCCACCACGAGATGGTATTGACTTCATGTCACAAATGTCAGTGCGAATTAATTTTAAGGGGTATGAGTTCCTTTCAACAAATTTATAGGATGCTTAGCATACTTAGATTCAATACATACTTGATATTTTGATTTGTTGCACTCAAAGTTAGGCAAACCATTTAGGTTGATCAGTTATCGCAAGGTTTTGTAATTGATATGTCTCAAACATTCATGCCATAAATAGTTTGACTCAAGCAAGTAAGAAGAATAATAGTTCGTATTCATATCAACTGCAATTACATTGAGTTTGAAGAGGCCCTTAGTGAGGTAACATTATCCTACATACATTTCATTATTACTCACTACTACTTTATCAGAAACAAATATACACTTAAATCCATTCTTGATTAGAACTGGAATAGAAACTAAGTTCTTTTGCAATTTTGGAATATACTAGACTCTGTTTAAAGTCACCACCTTGTCTGAAGTCATACTCAAGTATATCTTCCCAGTTCCTTCAACCTTTGCAGCAACGAAGTTAGCCATGAGCTACTTCTCATCCACTTTGGCTATAGCATATGATGCAAATAAATTTTTGTTGGCACAAACATGGCAGGAGGCACCAGAATCTATCCTCAATTCCTTTGGATTTCCAATCAAATTGCATTCCGAAAGCATTGCATAGAGATCGTCCATATCTTCTTCGGATTCTATCAAATTTGCTTGATCCTTCTTCTTGTCCTTCTTAGGAATCCAAAATTCAGTAGCCCTCTGACCAAGTTTGCCTCAATTGAAGCAGTTTCATGTGAACTTCCTCTTAGGAGGATTGCTCTTTGGTCAGGTGCTTTGTTTATTTTTCTTGATTTTGTGGGATCTTCTTCAACATTTTTTTTCTCCAGAGATATTTTCTGTCGCTTTGTATCTTCTTCGATTCTCAACTTTACCATGAGATCTTCAATAATCATCTCCTTACGTTTATGTTTCAAGTAGTTTCTGAAATCCTTCCACAACAGAGGTAACTTCTGAATAATGGTTGTCACTTGAAAAACATCATTCACAACCAATCCTACATTAAAGATTATGTGAGTATTAATAACAGACTTAATATATTCAATACAAGTATCATATTATATACCTTCGGCAAGGAGATCATAAATTATAACCTGCAACTCCTGAACATGGATGACAACAGTCTTACTGTCTGTCATCTTATAGTTCAGAAACTTTGTCATAATGAACTTCTTCATTCCGACATACTCTGTATAGTATATCTTTTCCAAAGCATCCTAGATTTCTTTTGAGGTTTTCACATTTCTGTACACATTTATAGATCATTTTGCACGTCACTCATAATGTAGCTTTTGCACAAAAAATCATAATGCTTTGAAGTTTCTGTTATCAAGAATTGTTCTTCACCCGGAGTTTCATTTCACATAATAGGAACGTTCTCACTAATGAACCTCTACAAAATCAATGTAGTCAGATAGAAGAACATCTTTTGCTGCCATCTCTTGTAATCGACTCCAGAAAACGTTACAGATTTCTCCGTCGGTGCAAGAACAACATTTGTATGCTTGGGTGCAACCAATGTTGTCGCACTACTCATTGTTCCAATATTTACTTGATTTGAATTAGTTATTTTCTCTGTCACAAATTGCAGATAGTTTAGTATATGCAATACTAACATTAAATATTCAATCTATATACAACTTGTTTCTAATTTAATGAAGAATTTCTTATATTCTTCTAATTGTTAATCAAATGAATATTAAATTCAAACAAAGTAGAAAACTAGAAAAAAATTAATCTCCAGAAACCTCAAATAAAGAAAAAAATATGAATTAAATTTCTTAAGCTTGTTATCTCTTGTATTTAGGTTAGTAAAATAGAAACAGTAAAGATGAAATAGAAAGACAGAAAATAAAACAATTCGAGTCCATATAACCCACTATGTCCTTTAGAAATTTAACCCCTTCAAGTACTCAAGGTCGTAGATTAATTCCTCTCAAAATAAAATAAATTAACCATTAAAAAAGTAATGGTACCTCAAACATCAATAATTTCAACGAACTCAAAATGATAGCAACGAGATAACACACACAGATATGATTAATCGATTTAGTTTTGTAAGAAATGTATCCAAAAGAAGGAAGAATTCAATGTTAAAAACAAAGAGAAAACCTCTCTATTTATAGTCAATCTATAGGTGTAAACAGACCTGTTCAGAATGGTGGCGTCTTTTGAGAAAAGAAGTGCCTATTCGGAAGAAACACGCCCTTCCAAGCGAATTTCAAATGATTCCATTACGTGAATTTTCAAATCAGTCATGTTGCATAAATACAAATTAATTCTGATAATTAACTAATTAATATTAAGAAAAAAGGAAGTTAATTAATGAGATTGATTAAATAAATTTCACCTAAAATTTATCAATCACATGCCCATGCCCATGTTCATGCTGAAGCCGAGCGAGCGACGACGACGACATGAGGGGACACCCTTTGCCGAACCATTTAAGAACGAACGAACTGTTTTCTAATATAAGGACAAACATTTTCCTTTCTTCTATCAATATGAGAGAAATAACATTTCATTTTTTCCTCCAATTGGTTCCGCCACATTTCTCAATTTCTCATTGATCCTCATTTTTCATTCACACCTTGCTTAAAACCAACAAATTCACCTCTATTTATAGGGGAAGAATTGGAAAAATGAATTGGAAAAATTTGGGGTAATAAGATGGGTAAATTATGGGATTGATGGGTCAGTACTTACATGAGATACACAACATAATGAGGTAGAATAGGAATGAATAAATAGTTAGAGAGTACAATAATTTTAAAGGAAATAAAGGTCATTGTCTTTCAATAATGTGTTTGGACATTCAAGACTAATAAGGATATTTATCATGAAGAAAATATTATAATGTATTATAACATCAAAGCGTCAAAAAGAACAACTGAGAAGTTTAAACTCATTCACAAAGTTCTTTCAATTTTTAGAGGTTTTTTATATGATCATGTTTTGAGAAACCAAATTTTCTTCAAGACTAGTAATGACTTATATGGCAAACAACTCTGAATGCATGTTTTCATCATATTTACCCAACATTAATATGATATAAGATATTATCGTTAATCTTTCCATTTTTAAATAATAAACTCAAGATACTTGAAACTCCCTCTCTTTACCATGACGTTTAATCTGATAACACTAAAAATATTATAGTTTGCAAAACCAAGAGAAAAAATTAGAAAATTAATCGAATTTGTTTGTACATATATTTATCTTTACAAATTACTAAAAAAGGCATTCTATAAGTAAAACTATTTTTGGGCCTAATACACGCATAAAGGGATTTTGGCTAAGAGATCCGGCCCATTAGTTAATCTAACCCTACACCCTTATACTATTTATATCAACCCTATTATAGGTGTTGGAAGACATTCTGAATTATCTAGAGAACGTCTATGGTTTTAGTGAAATATTTTGGAGAGTAAAATGACGATATTTAGGTTGTGGAGATGGGGCATCTGATACGCGGGGAATGGTGATGATAAATAATTGATTCGTGATTGTTGCAGATGATCCACTTCTTCAAGGAGAAAACTCGTAAGTATCCTAACAAGCGTATTACTTACATACAAATGTTAATATCACGAACTACTCAGACATCACAACTTTCTCTGCATATAGGGCTAGTTTTGTTTTCTGACAACCATGTGAATATGAAACGACTACGAAATATATGTGAATAAGGTGTAATCATTATAACTGCTTTTTCTTCAGAAATCTCAAAGCAAATAGGGCACATTTCTCCCTATTCAAATTTTCACCAAAACAATCAAAATTTCTTGATAAATAATCGGAAATTGTTTTGGATAGATGAGGAGTTTTCTCTTTAAAAGATAATTATGATAACCCCAAAGGAGTATTTTTTTTAATGTTAATTGATTTTTCTTTGATTTTATCATATTATTTCTTGAAATACACCATTTCTCATTTATCTAACACAATTTATGATTATTTGTTAAGTAGCTTTGAGTGTATTGGCAGAAAAATAGATCTTTTTGAGTAAAATGGTTGATAAGTTTAACAGTACTGGTGTGGCTATAGATGTAGATATGCAAAGTGAAAATTTTGAAATTGTATCACAATAATTTTATGAATTTATAGTTTAAAATCAATCAATTTGTATGAAATGGTAGCGAATGATAGTAACAGCAAAACATAGAGGGTGAATTTGATTTATAATATGATGAGGTTCATGAATATGATGGTGGAGTTATTAAAAAGAGAAGAATCGATATACTTATACCAAAAATTCTTGAAATTGAAATAGAGTATACTTTTCATGATTCTCATGTTCATGAAATGTTAGATACTCCATTGAATTTTTTGATAAAGAAAAGAAGATTTCTGGATAAATCTTAGATTTTAAGGGGTAATACTAGAACTTAGGGATATGAAAAGTGGTTTGAAGATTGCTAAATTGAACAGAGGATATGCTCTGATTTTTCAATTATAAGATATATGACTATATGTTTTTTGAAATTTTTGAAGAAAATTCAGTTGTAATGATACACCTGATTATTCACTTATGTTTCGTAAGAGTGAGTTGCACATTCACATGGCTTTCAGAGAATCACACTTCCTCTATATTTAGAGAAAATTGTAATGTATTATTAGTTCTTGTTATTCACATTTGTATATGTAGTAATACACTAGTTAGGAAACTTATAGAGATTCTCCTTATGGAAGTAGATCATCTACAACAACCATGAATCAAATTACCGATCACCAGGATTCTGCACATGATGAATGGATGTCTCGATTCAACAACCTAATTATTCTCTTCCAATAAAGGTGAAAATGTGTCTCAATAAGATTATGCTAGAGCATTAGGAAATTCAATGAACATTAAATGTCTTAGGAAATATATGTGACAAATCATTTTCCTTTGTTTGAATGTCTTCATCATCCTCAGTTTAATATCTTCTGAATTATGTCTTCACTTTATCGAGTAGGTATCTCGAACAAAAGGTCAAACAGTTTACAACTTAGGAACTCCATACTATTGATCCTTCTACATTTTTTCCAATTACGAACAAGCCCCTTAAAGTTTCACAAGTTTATTTTAATAGGGTACATTTAATGCAAATTAGTCGGGCCCCAAAATTTAATTTCATCTACTAATTGGATAGGCAAATATTTATTATATAAAAAAGATGGAGGAAAAAATATTTTCAAGGTCACATTCTATATCTATGATTTTAACCTTCAACTTTGTAACATCTTGCAATTTGAAATAACTACGAAGAAGCTTATAATTGGAAGTAGTCATTTTTGGAAAGAATGCAAATCTGGAAATTTAGTTAAGGAAAAAAGTGAGTTTTTGGTCAACTTCAAACGGTCATAACTCCTAGCTCAGGATGAGTTAGGTGTATTTCCATTTATGTTTGGAAAGCTCTTGGAATGATCTTTCCAACTCCACCGAGTTTGCTATATTTCGAGTTCGTATGAGTGAGTTATTCCCTTTGGAAGTTGGACTGTTGGAATGAGGGAAGTTCATCCGAATTTTAAGGGTAGTTTGGTCTTTTCCCTAACCTTTTCTTTTGGTTGTATATTAAGGGTCTAAGCTGATTTTATATTAGTTTTCCCTTTTAAAAAAGTGAGAGTTAAGGTTGTGAGAGAAGATAGAAAGAAAAGGAGAGAAAAGAAGAAAGGAGAAGAAGAAGCAAAGTCTGTCATGATCGCTGTGGATATCGTCGGGGGTGATCCCCACTAGGTATGTGAGATCACATAGTGTTGTATTTTGTTGAATTCTTGTGGTTGTGTTGTTGAAGTCACTTGTTGGTTTGATTCGTGTTTCCGGGTGAATCTTCGAGTTAAATCCGTTGTATGTTGAGGGTACTATTGATTCTGAGTGTTTGGGGCAAGAACCTTTAAAGTTAAGGGAGTTTAGAGTTGGAAAAATGAAGGAGAAAAGTCGAGTTTTCTGGGGAAAGGAGTGGGGCGTCGCGCCTGCCAGCGCGCCCCAAAAGGGGTTCTGAAGTTCACCCCCTGGGGCGACGCGCCAGCCAGTGCGCCCCAGCCGGTCCTCTGATGTTTGAGGGCTGGCAGCCCGCGCCTCTTAGAGCGCCAGGTACGCCAGTTCTCTCCATTCGTTTCCCACCTTTTCGTACGTGTTCCTTAGTAATGTACTTATGTTTTCTAGTTGATTTCAACATTCTAAGGTACATCTAAACATCATGAAATCATCCACAAACATGAGATCATGAACCTTGAATCCATAATCCAAATTCAAGGAAAGTTAGGATCTAAGTCAAGTGAAGTTAAGAGTCAAGTTTAGAAGTTAAGAAGCAAGTCAAGCAAGTTTCTTTAAGTTTTCAAGAGTCTTGATTAAGCGTTTAAACTTTGTTTCAAGGCTCAAGTTTCAAGCAAAGTAAAGAGTATAGAGTTGAGTTCATTTCTCAAAAGTTATTAGGGAACTAAGTATTCCCAAAGAAGTTTATAAATGTTTTCACATTTGAGTAAGAAAGGAGCTATGTTTTCCAAAAGAGCCTGTGGGCTAAACTTTGAGCAGTTATCTCAAACTAAAGAAAGAGGTGTTTAAAACACTTATGAGCTAGAGTATATTTTGGGAGTAGTATTGAGCACCGAATTGGGGACACGAGTTCATAGTAACTCAACTCTCCATAAGAACCATGTAGCCAACATGGGACT
>JAJOOS010014610.1:0-34252 GCA_029582725.1 Solanum chiquidenum | reverse complement strand
GGACTTTCCTAGAAGTGATGAGCTTGGCTTACTATTCCCAAGTTCGAGTGTGTCCTTAAAGATTCAAGGACCTTTATGTTAAAGAGTTTCCTTAAGTTCAATGTATTAGATAGTAGTTTCTTTTGTATTGTAAGGGTCGTGTCCCTCTTGTGTTGTAGTCGTGTTTTAAGATGGCTACTTTGAGACGTAGTATCCCGATTTTGTATTAAAGGTTTAAATGAGGTGACTTTCTAAGTCTTGTGTTATATTATGATTTTTTTTAAATTTTCCGCTATTTTTCTATGATAATGCTATGACGAATGTTAAGGGATTGTATAAGACCTCCGAGAGGTCGAATACGCCGGTAACGACTAGGGGGTGCTCTCGGGTCGTTACAACCTATTAGGGAAACTTCACCTAACTCAAACAAACTTATAGAAGATCTACACCTCCTACCATACAATGCCTCAAATGGAGCCATACCAATACTCTAGTGATAGCTATTGTTATAAGCAAACTCAATCAAAGTCAAGTGATCATCCCAATTACACCTGAAATCAATCACACAAGCTCTTAACATAACTTCCAATGTTTGGATAGTACACTCAGCTCACCCATCAGTTTGTGGATGAAAAGTTGTACTAAGATAAACACGAGTACCAAGATCTATTGGAAAAGATCTCCAAAACTGGGAAGTTAATTGGATACCACGATCGGAGATAATGGATAAAGGCACTCGATGCAACTTTACAATTTCTCTCAAATACAACTTATCATAATCTTCCACCGCAAAGAAACCTTGACGGATATGAAATGTGCCAATTTTTTCATTCGATCTACTATAACCAAAATCGAGTCATGTTATCACCGAGTGCAAGACAAACCAACAATGAAGTTCATATTTACATTTTCCCACTTCCAAGTAGGAATGCTAATGTCTTGGGATAAACCTCATGGTTTCTAATGCTCAACTTTCACTTGTTTACAATTAGGACACTTAGCCACAAACTTCTCAATATCCTTCTTCATCCCATTCCACCAATAGATCTCTCGCAAATCACGGTACATCTTGGTGGCTCTCGAGTGAATGGAATATGATAACGCTCAACTACACTTCATCCAATTGTAAGTGTAGGCGATCACAATCTAGTATAAACCAAACAAAGAGTTGGGGTCGATCCCACATGGAAGGATACGGTAAAGAATTCAATTACAAAGTGAAAGATGTGTTCTAATCGATTGGTAGGAATATAAATTATGCGAATCATTAATGTAAATTGAAGGGGTTGACAACTAATGTCAAATGGGGGGATTAGGTTTGTCAATTAACAACTACTAAAACAGGGGAGTAATCAAGTAGAAAAGGGATTCTTGGGGATGTGATCAATTAATTGCCAATTTCGTTATACGAGTGATTACTAATTACTGGAAATTGTTTAACTTTAGTGGGTGGGATAGAATTTAGATGCAATACCTATATCTGGATCAACTATTACGATTCAAGTGAGTTCTCTCTAACCTCGACAAACATGAAATTTATGAACTGCCCAAAACCTCAAATAATCCTCTCTCTTGAGCTAGATTGATCAAATTTAGATTTCACTCTTTCAAGTTGAGCCCACAACAACCCAATCACTACAATCATCAATTGATAACCTTAATTCTAGAACCTCTTTTCAAGCAAGCATAGAATACTAGACTAAAACTGCATTTGTAGCTACAATTCATGAGTTAAGACTCAATTATCAATCGAACCCACTTCAAAACAACAATTAAATCAGTAATTACTAAACCCATAAGCAAATTTAGACAAGTAATCATATTATCACACCCCAAAGAATTGGGGTTTTAGCCACACATTGTAAAAAGCGAAAAAATTTACCAATTATATTCTCCATAAGATGAGTAACAAAATTCCCGTCTTTACAATGCTTGAAAGAAACTTAGAATTAACACCCAACATCAAATTCTACTTAAAAACATAAAAAAACTGTGTTTGGATAAAAAACCCAGAGTTTAACAATGTCAGGACATGATTGTTTTCTCTCTCTTTTTGAAAATCAATTTATACATTCCCAGATTTTTGCCTTCAGGGTTACTCGGCGGTATAAGTCGAGCGTCACAGACCAGGTCGGCAACGCGCCAAATACTCCTCTCCATCAGCTTTTTAGCTTGAGTTTTCACCTTTTTTATGTTATGACTTACGGTGAGAGAGGTCGGGCTCACCAACCTGATTGGCGATGCACCAATTGTCCTTTATGATCACCATTTTTTGTTGCATCTTCATTAATTGTTATGTAAATTTAGGCTAGCTGAGACTCCTTCACCAATCCAATCAGCGTGTCGTTGAAGGGTACTTTCAACCTCTGAGTGGGCTTTGTCCAAGGGCTAATATGCTGTAACTTTAGGCGAGGTTAAGGACCCCTGGATATACCTTGAGTTTACGATATTTTTGATGCATTTTACTTAAAGTTTATGTGTTTCTATAGCTATATTGTATTAGAAATAATGTTTTGTGTATTATGTTTGTAGGAAATAAGATTGGAGGTGGCTGATGAAGATTTTGAGCTGGAAGTTGCAGAAGTGGCCACCAACAGAGCCACCCACGGACCGTAAGTCGATCGATGGGCTGTGGGTGGTCAGTCGTAAGTCCTGGTCTAGGAAGTTGAGTTTTAGTAATCAATCCTTGGAGTGCGAGGAAGGACCGTAGACTAGTCCCTGGACCGTGGGTGAGGCATTGTAGGTGGAAAATTAGGGAAGTCTTACAAGTGTGAACCCACAGAGCAAGATGAAAGACCATAGGTCGATCCATGGTCCGCCTTACACGTCCTTCATTGATGATATGGGAGTAAAGGTTCCAATAACTAATCAGTTTCTAAGTGTTGAACCACGTAGGGTGACCTATGGACCGTAGGTCGACCCACAGTCCGTAGGTCATGTCGTCGACAGAAGCCGCGTTCCAATAATTTATTTCCTTATTTTGTTTCCTTTTTAATTTAGGACTTTTGTTCTATAAATATGAGTTATAAACCTCATTTTTGGGGGTTAGACATTATTGTAAACTCTTAGTTTTTGATGTTTTGGGAATTAACTTGCAAACTTTAGCTATTTGATTTCTGAAATTTGTTTGATACAATTTTCATTTTGAATTTCAATTCAAGATTTGGGTTTTCATCTATTCTACTTGCAAGTTCATGAATTCTTCTTATCTAATTATGAATTGTGAATTCTCAAGCATGAGTAGCTAAATCCACAACTAGGATTGTGAGAACCATGAGCAGTTAACGAAGTATGAATAATAATTAAGTAATTCTTGAATAGTGTTTAAGCATGTATTGTTAATTCTTTCTCTTAGAAGTGTTTTTAATGAGTGCACGGTTTAGAACTCGCCTTGTTGGTACTTGCCGGACCAAGGAGGTAGTTAATGAGAAAAGAATTAACATAAGATATTTAGTGGATGCTATCTAATAGTCTAATGTCAATTGGTGCGAGGGTGAAAACTAAGCCATACATTGATGTGATGTCTAATCTGGGGTAAAGGTAAGGGTTAGTAAAGCATACACCCGTAGTCGGACCAAGGTGCAAGGTGAAATTCTCTACTTGGAGGACCAATCATTTAGGGATACCGAACTTACAAACTTTGCATGTAAAACACTAGGAAAGGATTTCTATTATTAGGATTACTGTTTTAAGAGCTTGTGGGGAACACACATACCCTAGTTTCTTTCTAATGGTGATAACTCAAAGTTTGAATGTTGCTTACTTGTTACTTAATCAACAATCTGTTACTTACTTACAAACCCCCCCCCCCCCTTTGTTTACATGTCTCAGAAATAGTTTGACTAAACAAATATAATAGTGAGTTAAGTTTAAGTTTGAACCATATTCCTCATGGGATCGACCCCAACCTACAAGTTGGGTTCTTTATTTAACAACGATTGCTTATCAAATTTTGGCACCGCTGCCGGGGAATACAACTTTTAGATTAAGTTTAACTACATTATTGAACTTTAGTAAAGTATTTTTTGATTTTATGTTTTGCTTTTGTTTTTGTTTTCTACAGGTTTCTACTATAGTGTTTGCCAAGTACATGGAGTCGAGGCGAACCATTAACCCCCCTACGACTTAGAGTTGATAAGAACTTTGAGAAAAATGAACAATCAAGGGGTCTATAATAATCCAATCATTGAGGAACATGAGGATGAAGATGAATTGCAGCCTCCTGGAGTTGGTAATGTGAACTCTCATGTACATGGTGGTAATCTAATCGGAGATGCTGAGAGGGTACATAATCTGCTAGCACCTAGGTTGCGTGATAAGTACGGGGTTGACTACAATACCGCTGAATCAGAAAGACCTATTGTTCTTCCTCCTCTACCTCCAAGGCATACATTTGTGGTAACTAGTAGTCTGATGCAAATTATTACAGCGAGAGGGTTGTTTTCTGGTCTAGCTTCGGAAGATCCACATGGTCACATGGATAAAATGATAAGTGTTAGCAAGAGTTGTGTGGGACGACCATAATTGGATATGAATGCCATAGGTTTGAGAGTCTTCCCTCTGTCATTGGCTGGTGATGCTGCGGTGTGGTTTTCTGAGCTTCCATATAATTTGATTCATACATGGGACCAAATGCATAGGTGTTCTTGGAAAATTATTTTTTGCTGTCTAAGAAGCTGAACCACAAGGATAAACTGAACAATTTCGAAGCACTAACTGGAGAGTCTGTAAGCAGTTCATGGGATAGGTTACTGCATTCATAAGAATTGTTCCAAATCACTTCATTGATGATGAGTCACTGAAGGAGTATTTCTACAGAGGTCAGGATTACAATGGAAAGGTTGTGCTAGATACTATTACTGGAGGATCGTATGGTTAGTGCACTTTTGAGGAGATCACTAAAAAGTGAGAGAAGATTTCCCAGAATAATAAGGCATGGAGCACTTGAAAGGTGAATACTAGTCGAAACATATTTGCAGGTCAAACTGCACCCAGCCAAGCCAATTATGATATTCATGAAGAGATGGCTCAAATGACGACAAAATTAGGTTTGGTATTAAAGCATGTGAGTGAAGGTGCAGAAAAAGTGAATGCGGTAAACAATTTGACCAGACCTCTACCACCACCACCATCAATTGATGAATGTTACTATGAGGAGGATGCATACTTGCTGAATGATCAGACGGGGGGTTTCCAAGCCAACACCCAAGGTTCCAACTCAGATAATTGGTGCCAAGGCCAAGGAAACCAAGGTCAGAACAATGGAAACTACAATCAAGAGGGAAACTATGTCCGGGATAGGAACTACAATTGTGATAACAACTACAACCGAAAAAACTATGGAAAATGAAATGAGAGATTTGGGCCCTATGTTTCACATATGGCAATAGAGAGGTTGGGGGTAGTATGTCACACATTGAGGACATGATGCAAAATATGATGAAGAGGTTTGATTCAACTGATGAGAATGTCAAAGATATGCGAAATGACTTATCTGGAACTGGTCAAAAAGTTGATGCCCATGCAGTGTCGATCAAGCAGCTTGAGCAGCAGTTTAGTAAGTTGTCCACTACTGTGAACCCACATCAGCCTGACACACTTCCTAGCAACACCATCCATATCCGATGAATGATGGACATTGTATGACAATCACTACTCGAGGAGGTAAACAGACCATTGATCCCCCTATACCGTCTGAAGTTGAAATTGTGGTAGAAAAAGATGAAGATGAGATAGAAAAAGATGAAGATGAGATAGAAAAAGATGAAGATGAGATTGAGGTTACTGGAGAGTCTAAAAATGCTACAGAGAAAGAAGCGGAGGTAACCCAAAAAGTTGTTCCGATTCCTAGACCTCCACATCTATTCCCATAGAGATTGGTGAAGAAGACCGAAGAAGGAAAATACCGCAGGTTCATAACTATGTTGAAACAACTTTCCATCAACGTGCCATTGATAGAAGCTTTAGAGAAAATGCTTGGGTATGCAAAATGTATGAATGATTTGGTGACCAAGAAGAGGGCCATTAGTTTTGAGAATGATGAGAGGTTGCAACATTGCAGTTCTATTGCTACTAGGTCACTTGTCCAAAAGAAAGAGGATCCTGGAGCTTTCACTATTCTTTGTACCATCGGGATTTTGCAATTTGCGAAAGCTTTGTCTGATTTGGGTGCTAGCATCAACTTGATGTCGTTGTCCATTTATAAGAAGTTGGGTTTAGGGGCTTCAAAACCGACTACGATGCGTCTACTCATGGTCGATTGAACTGTGAAGAAGCCCATTGGTGTCCTCCAAGTTGTCCTTCTGAAAGTAGAGTCGTTCATTTTTCTGGCGGATTTTGTGATACTAGATTTTGAGGTTCCCATCATCTTAGGGAGACCATTCCTTGCTACTGGGCGTTATGAAGAGAGGGCAGATGAAGTTCTGACTGAATAATGAGGGGGTACCTTTTAATATATGTAGGTCTATGAAGCAGGAAATTGATCTCAATTCGGTATCAGTGGTGAATCATATTGTGGAACGAGGTTCTAATGTGTTTATTGAAGAGAAGTGGGGTGTTGATGCACTGGCAGCGATAATGATGAATTTTGATGGTGATGGTATTGAAGACTATCATGAATTAGTTGCCGCACTTGATAAGTTCAAATTTCGTTCCAAACCAAAAATATTGGAGTTAGATATGAAGAATCACGACTCTCCACCTACAAAAACATCTGTTGAAGAGCCTCCAAAATTTGAGCTCAAGGATTTACCATCTCATTTGAGGTATGTATTCTTGGGGAAAGATGGCACTTTATCGGTAATCATTGTTGCTGATTTGAGTGTAGAATAATTAGAGGCATTGATTTCTGTGCTTAAAAGGTTCAAGAGAGCTATTGGATGGACTATTGTGGGCATTATTGGGATTCCTCCTGGCATTTGTTCTCATAAAATCCAACTACCGGACAACAAGCCAAGTATTGAGCACCAAAGGAGACTTAATCCACCTATATGTAAGAGGTAGTGAGAAAGGAAATCCTCAAATCATTGGATGCTGGAGTCATATACCCCATTGCAGATAGTAGTTGGGTCTGTCCTGTTCAGTGTGTACCTAAGAAAGGTAGGATTACGGTGGTTCCTAATGCCAAAAATGAGCTGGTCCCAATGAGGCCAGTGACTGGATGGAGAGCATGGACTACCGCAAGCTAAATGCCTAGATATAAAAAAATCACTTCTCGATGTTGTTCATGGACTAGATGTAGGATCGTCTTAGTGGTAAGGGTTGGTATTGCTTTCTAGGTGGTTATTCGGGCTACAATCAAATCTCCATAGCTCTGGAAGATCAAGAAAAAACCACCTTCACTTGTCCATATGGGATTTTTGCCTTCAAAAGGATGCCATTTGGGTTGTGTAATGCTCCACCAAATTTTCAGAGGTGTATGATGTTGATAATTTTAGATTTGGTAGTGGACACGATTGAGGTATTTATGGATGATTTCTCTGTGGTAGGTGACTCATTTGAAGGTTGTTTGATGCATCTGGCCGAGGTAATGAAACGATGTGAAGAGTATAATTTTGTGCTCAATTGGGAAAAGTGTCACCTCATTGGGAAAGAAGGTATAGTACTAGGTCATCGGATTTGTGAGAAAGGTATTGAGGTCAATAGAGCCAAAGTTGAGGTAATAGAAAAACTTCCACCACCTATCTATGTTAAAGGTATTAAAAATTTTCTTGGGCATACAGGTTTTTACCGGAGGTTTATCAAATATTTCTCTAAAATTGCACATCCATTGTGCAAACTACTCGAAAAGGACTGTAAGTTTGACTTTAATGATGCTTGTCTGAGAGCATTTGGAGAGTTAAAAGCAAGGTTGGTATCAACACCTATCATTATTTCACTGGATTGGGGGCACCCGTTTGAAGTGATGTGTCATGCGAATGAGGTGGCACTTGGTGTGGTATTGGGACAGTGGCGAGAGAAGATTCTTCATTCGATATACTATGCCAACAAAGCTCTGAATGTGGCTCAAAAGAACTATACTGTGACTTAACAGGAACTCCTTGTTGTGGTTTTCGCATTCGAGAAATTTCGATCCTACTTGCTTGGTACTAAGGTCAAAGTGCATACTGACCATTGTGCATTGAGGTATCTGATGGCTAAAAGGGATGGAAAATTGAGGCTGACTAGATGGGTATTGTTGCTACAAGAGTTCGATTTTGAGGTGAAGTATAGAAAGGGGACATAAAATTAGGTTGCCGACCATTTGTCTAGATTAGAGGAGGAAGGTATGCTCAAGTTAGGAGATGGGCTGATATTAATGATGAATTCCTAGACGATTGGCTGCTTCTTATGATCTTATCCCTTGGTTAGCAAATTTTTCTAACTACTTGTTAAGAGATTTGGTTCCATCGGATTTGTCATTTCACCAAAGGAAAAATTTATGTTTGGTGTGAAGAAGTTCTTTTGGGATGAGCCTTACTTGTTTCGTATTTGTGCTGATGGGATTATTCGTCGTTGTGTGGATGAGGTTGAGATGTTGAGTATACTAGAGGCGTGCCATTCATCGCCTGTTGGTAGGCACCATAGTGGTATTCAAACTGCTCATAAAATCTTGAAGTGTGGGTATTATTGGTCTACCATCCACCAAGATGTTCATGATTTCGCCAAGTCTTGTGACTGTTGCCAAAGAGAAGGAGGAATTTCAAAGAAGCAAGAGCTACCTATAAATCCGATATAGTGATTGAGTAATTTGATTTCTGGGGCCTTGACTTCATGGGTCCATTTGTATGTTCACATGGGATGAAGTATATTCTTGTTGCGGTTGACTATGCATCTAAATGGGTGGAAGCAATTGCGCTTTCAAACAATGAGGGAAAGAGTGTCACCGCATTCCTGAAAAAAGAGTATCTTCTCCATATTTGGTACACCTAGGGCGATTATCAGCGACAGAGGTTCTCACTTTTGTAATAAGTTGTTTAAGGCATTTCTAGAGAAATATGGAGTTCGTCACAATGTAGCTACTCCTTACTATCCGCAGTATACTGGGCAAGTTGAGGTGCCAAATAGAGAGATAAATCAAATCCTTACAAAGACTGTGAACGCCAACAGAACGGATTGGCCAAGAAAGCTTGACGATGCTCTATGGGCCTATCACACTGCATTCAAGACTCCCATAGGTATGTACCCCTACCAACTTGTATATGGGAAGTCATGTCATTTGCCGGTAGAGCTAGCGCATAAGGCAATGTGGGAGATAAAGAAGTTGAATTTGGATTGGGGTGCCGCATCGAGTCAAAGATTGAATGACATGAATAAGCTTGATGAGTTTCGCCTAAAAGCATATAAAAGTTCAGCTTTGTACAAGGAGAAGATGAAGGAGTATCATGATCAAAAGATTGAAAAGCGTGAATTTGTTGTGGTTGATCTGGTGCTTTTATTCAACTCAAGGTTGTGCTTGTTTCTTGGCAAGCTCAAGTCCAAGTGGATCGGGCCATTCAGAGTCACGCAAGTATTTCCACATGGAGCAGTCGAGCTTGAGAACAAGGAGGAAACAAGGTTCAAAGTGAATGGGCAGAGGATCAAGGTCTACATGGGGAAATCAGAGAGTATGCAAGAAGTGATTTAGGCCTATTATCTTGATGAAGTCTGAGTAATCAAGATGTCTGCATTGTCCCGCGACGTTAAATCTAGCGCTGCTTGGGAGGCAACCCAAGATGTACAATCTAGCCAACTATAGGTTTTTCTTTTCGATATAAGAGTTTTCTTATTTCTTTTTTATTTTTGTAGCTCTTTAGATAGGTGTTTATTTTTATCTTTTAGTGTTGGCTAGATATAGAATAGGGTCCATGTCTAAAAAGTGTCCAGAAAATGTAAAAAGAAAGTCCTAATGGTTACTATGTGTGCAGGGACGAAAAGGCAAAATCTGTAGAATATAGTTGTGCAGTGGTCTATGGGTCCCATCGAGGGTCCATTAGTCAATCCACGTACCGTGAATGGCGTCCGTAGATGCCATGTACGTTTTCTAATTTTCCCAAGTGTCAGAGTGACCTATGGAACGTCGAGGGACTCTCGTGGGTCCAACCTAGTGTTTCTGCCTGACCCAACCCGGACCCCTTTTTATTAAAACACTTCATTTTTAAAACATTCCCCCCTACTATATTCCCCCCCCCCAACCGTTACAAGCGTTCATTCATCCCATTAATCACCCACAAATCAATCCCAACATTCCCATATCAGTCCTCCATCTCCCATATCTCCCTTTTTCTCCCTAATCACTTCTATTTTCTTCCCCAACGTTTCCAAGGTCCGAGTTTGGTGTCGAAGGCTAGAAAAGGTTCAAGGTTCTTCATTGCACTAACACACTTACCAACTTTGATCACTTGTAAGGTAAATGATTTCGACCCAACTTTGAAATCACTGTTCATTGTTCACATCACGAAATCACAAAGTTGAAACTTGACCTTGGGTTGTTAATCTCCTATTTGAATGTTAAATTGTAAACACCTTTAGAATGATAGTATGTGAGTGAGTTATAAATTAAAACCACGTAAATTGGTTAATAGGTCTAAATTAGAAATTTTGACTTAGGGTTATTCAATGGTTTTGTGTAACTGTGAATAAAATTGAATGATCGCAACCCTAAGAATGATGAACCAGCAAAATATGTGTTGAAATGCATGTGTAGGCCTAGTTTGATGGTGTGTTTGTTGAAATATGGCATTAAGTGTGATTTCAAAATTTGAAACCTGGCACAGAACTGACCCACGACTTCAACCCACGGACCATAGGTCAACCTACGGATCATAGGTCGAAGTCCGTGGACCAGTGACACATACTAAAATTCTTAAGTGTCAAACCACGGTGTGGACTACAATCCGTCGTTCTATCGATGCACTGTTCTACATATCAGTGGTTCCCACATCAGAGACCTAACTTTGGGTACTCTGACCTACGGAGTGGACCCACGGGCTATCGTTCCATCGACGGACCGTAGGTACCTCCCGTAGGTCAACAATTCAGCTAATGTCCAAAAAAATTTGTAGTTTTTGTTTGAGTACAATTCTTTTTCTAAAAATCTTCCATGTGTTTTATTGCCTTGTTTTGGTACTAACAACTCTTCCACAAGTACCATGGCTGCAAACAAAGCTGTTACTTATGCACGAGGGGGAAAGTTCAAGTTTGTCTCCCCTTCCCGATGTATGATAGAGGTCGACAGTGATACAAAGTACGTCCCACCTGCCACCAGGGTCTCCCCCACTGCCCCCGCACTACTAGGAACATAGCACAACAGGTTAGCTCTGACGAGGTCACTGCCCTCCAGTCTGAAGATGGGGCATACAGATCAGAGTACAAGCTGGCTTAGAGTCACAGTCCGGCTCTAGTTCTAGCGGTAGTACCGCTTCTTCATCTGATGCAAATAGCACAGGCGACAACCCAAAACCTACTAGAGTTGAGCCTGCTCCTAAGGCTGATGAGTTGAACAAATGGTGTGTCCCTAGCAAGTATCAGATTTATGAGAATGGCACGATGTTGAATGAGCACCAGAGGATGACCAGGATCGTGAATGAGGAGTGTAGGGTCCTTACGGGCAGCCTCCACACTGCAGCAGCTATTGATAAGCTCTTCCGAAGAAACCTATGCAAGAGAATGGAACGGATCCCCATAAAATACAATAAGGAGATAGCCAGAGAGTTCTATGCCTCTTATGCTACCACCATAAGAAATTCCATCTCTAAACGGGCCAAGCCCATAGCTTAGCCTCCGCTTAAATCCACATTAGTGTGGTGTTGCACAGTCGACATCCCAGAAGTCACGATTTGCAGGTTCATATATGGCCCAACCCACACTCTACCCATCAATACAATAGAGTATGACTACAGGATGAGCATCATTCAGAGCAAGATATTTCATAGAAATGCCGAGCAGAGGAAGACACTATTAAGGTGGATGGACTATCACATTGCCGAAGATGGAGAGCGGGCTGAGTGGGTACGTACTCCCAATATGGGCATTAGGAAGGCATCATTGAGCTTCGCTGTAAATTTCTTCTAGTTGTTGGTTTGGAATAGACTGCTGACAATGTGGTTACATGGGACCGGGCTGTGATGCTAGCAACCATGTTGGAAGGTTTTGAGATTGACTTTGCCCGCATCCTGATTGCGGAGATCCATGAGAGGGCCTTCAAGGCCACCACAACCATGCCCTTCCCGTTCCTTATTTTCAGCTCAGCAGGGATGCTTCTGTGCCCGTTTGGCATTGCGACTGATTGCTTGAGGCGACCAAGACTCTGGACATCGACCTCATTCGGGAAAATGCAAACATAGCTGCACCTCAGAGGGAGCCACATGTTGAGGTACAACCTTTGGGTGATGATCGTTCTGTGGATGTGGAGAAAATGTAGGCTTATGAAACTTCCATTATAGCTCCTACAACGGATGCCAAGGCTCCACCATCTTCGGCCACTAGTCAGGGCCCTAACTCATCCTGAGTCACTCCTTCTTTAAGGTCCACTCCCATTCCTCTATCTCGACATCAGAAGCTGGAGACACATAGGGCCACACTACTGCAACATATGAAGTCGTAGATACAACTCTATATTGCGGAGTCTGAGACGAGAATGGAGCAGATGATGGATTAGAAGATTCAGGACCTTCATAAGGACATCGATGCTTTCGAGTTGAGAGTATTGGAGAGGCCAGCCTCGACCATCGATGTGACAACCTTCCAATAGGATTTGGCTAGCGTTCGTGCTTATGTTACTACACTTTTAGCCCCTACTGAAACTGAGCTAGAGTTTGCCCCTACGGCACCGGATGATGAGGTGGTGATGACTGCTCTATTCGGCGATACTATGCCGCCACCAGATTCTTCTCATGATGCTGGGAAGCGCCACCGCTCCAACCACATTTCTGATGCTGATGAGGATCTCAAATTGAAGAAGAAGGAGCACCAGCAGTTGGAGGAGGCCACGAGAAAGTCGATATTTGATGAGGACATGAGACATTAGCGGGCCCGTGTGGTGGGTGTTGGCCCGTCTAGAATTCCAAGCACTACTGAGGGTGCTATTGATGGCGTCCCAAGTCTTAATCTAGCGGACTCAGGGAATCCGGACCCACCCGCTTCTTGAGAGGTTTTCGGTGCATTTGCGCCACAACTTTTCTTCACCCTATGCTTTACTTTTGCTTTTTGTGCATTGAGGGCAATTGCAGCTTATTTTGTTGGGGTGGGGTAAATGGATTGTGAGTGATAGGGTGAAGTCTGAGTAACCCAACTCATAATCCTCCTTTGGGGTTTTCTTGCCGGTGTTCTTTTTCCCAAAAGGACTGTTTTACATTCTATTGAACTGGAATGCTTAGGATTGTATGTGTAAAAGTAAGTAGAATAATGAAAGCATGATGGCAGAAAAAGACTGAAATTGATACCCGTCCAAAAAGATTTAAATGTGCTAGATCTTTAGGCTTGATGAGTTGAATACGCTTGATCTCAATATGACATGATAAGGAACCAATTTGACCTCATTACTTAAGCTAAAAATTGAACTGGTTAATCTAATAATCTGATAATGAAACAATGTGCCAAGTGTGTGTGAGAAAAGTTTGAATATTCATACAGTTTGTGCCAATCTAGAGCTTTCCACGTTGGTCCTGCTAAGATAATCTAGGCTAGAAGTTGGGAAATGATCATAGGCCCTTGTTCAAATAAGTCCACTCAAGCCTAAAATGATCCAACCAAATGAAATAAATATTCCCTTTGGTCCAAATGTTTGGGCCTATTATAGACCACTTCTTTCAATACACCTAACACACCTTCCCTAAAATATTTTTTTTGCCCCTGGTCCCTCCTTGAACGTGTGCACTTTGACTTAGGACAAAAGAATAAGTTGAGAGTGGCTAATTCAAAAAGTTACCTTGATCTTGGCCCCAGTCCGACATCGGTTATTGTGCACCTCAACTCATGCAAAATACATAAGTTGAGGGTGGCTATGAAAAAGGAAACCGAAAGAAAAAGGGTATGAAAAGAGTTTTATGTTAAAGAGAGAAAAAGAAAAGAAAAGATAGAAAAAGATGTGACTTTATTCAAAAGAAGCAAAAAGATGAATAGCAAAAGTGTTGAAAGAAAGAAAGAAAAATGAAGCAAAAGAAAAAGAAGAAAAGTGCAAAATATGAGCTATAAAGTCAAAAGTCACATCTGTGTTGAAGAGAGTCAAGGGAAAGAAAAGAAAATGAAAGGACATCAAGAATATGTTGAGAAAAGATATAAAAAGTCAATGTAATGTCAAGGAGGCCAGAAAGTCAATAAAAAGTACCCAAATGTCCCATACCTGATCCCGAGCCTACGTTACAAGCTAAGAAAATCCAATAGTGATCCCAGTGACTAGTTTGGAGAATCTAAGTAGTGAAAATAAGGGCAAGCCTATGGTATTGAGCACTAACTGTACATGAAGTCACTTTTGAGCGTGAGTGTTGAATGAATCCTTAAAACTTGAAATTCATATCTATTGTGTGTGAAAAAAGGATTTCTTTTGAAGTGAGGGCAGTAGTTACATTATTGGACAATTGATACTTTGGTGATTGGATTGTGAAAGGTGTATGCTGTGATGGATGTTGGTCGATCTATGTCATATTTTGATCCGTATGAGTTAGCTTGTTGAGTTTAGATGAAAAGATTTGCATTAGTGTGATTGAACTGATTGAAAAGCCCATGTGATTGCTTGAGTTTGTATGTCTATTTCTACATAAGTGTCGTTTAGATTTTAGTGTATCGCTTGAGGACAAACAACAAATTTAAGTTGAAGGTGTTGATATACCGAGAGTTTACGGTATTTTTGATGCATTTCACTTAATGTTTGTGTGTCTAGGGATATATTGTATTAGAAATAATGTTTTGTGCATTATGTTTGCAGGAAATAGGCTTGGAGGCGGCTGATGAAGATTTTGAGCTGAAAGTTGCATAAGTGGCCACCAACGGGGCCACCCACAGACCGTAGGTCCATCAACGGGCCGTGGGTGGTCAATCGTAATTCCTGGTCTTGGAAGTTGAGATTCAGTACTCCATCCACGGAAAGCCAGGACGGACAGTAGACCAGTCCACGGACCATGGGTGAGGCATCGTAGGTGGAACATCAGGGAAGTCTGACAAGTGTGGAACCACAGATCAAGACGACGGACTGTAGGTTCACCCACGGTCCGTCCTGCACATCCGTCATTGATGATCTGGGAGTGAAGGTTCTAGTACCTGATGAAAAGTTTCTAAGTGTTGAACCACGGAGGGTGACCTACGGACCGTAGGTCGACCCACGGCCTGTAGGTCGTGTCACCGACAGAAGTCGCGTTCCAGTAGTTGATTTCCTTTTTTTGTTTCCTTTTTAATGTAGGACTTGTTTTCTATAAATACGAGTTATAAACCTCATTTTTGGGTGTTAGACATTATTGGAAACTCTATGATTTTAGTGTTTTGGGAATTAACTTGCAAACTTTAGCAATTTGATTTCCGGAATTCGTTGGATACAATTTTCACTTCGAATTTTAATTCAAGATTTGGGTTTTCATCTATTCTACTTGTAAGTTTATGAATTCTTCTTATCTAATTATGAATTGTAAATTCTCAAGCATGAATAGCTAAATCCACAACTAGGGTTGTGGGAACCATGAGAAACTAATAAAGTATGAATAATGGGGAAAATGCATAAGTACCCCCCCAGCCTATATCCGAAATCCCTGAGACACACCTAACCTTTACTAAGGTCCCATTACCCCCCTGAACTTATTTTATATATAATTTTTTACCCCTTTTCAGCCTACGTGGCACTATCTTGTGGGCCCAACGCGTGTTGACTTTTTTTCAAGAATAGTGCCACGTAGGCCGAAAAGGGGTAGAAATTTAATTAAAAAATAAGTTTAGGGGGGTAATAGGACCTTAGTAAAGGTTAGGTGTGTCTCAGGGATTTCGGGTATAGGCTGGGGGGGTACTTATGCATTTTCCCTAATAATTAAGTAATTCTTGAATAGTGTTTATCCATGTATTGTTAATTCTTTCGCTTAGAAGTCTTTTTAACGAGTGCATGCGTTAGAACTCTCCTTGTTGCTACTTGCCGGACTAAGGAGGTAGTTAATGAGAAAAGAATTAACAACAAAGATTTAGTGGATGCTATCTAATAGTCTAATGTCAATTGGTGCGACAATGAAAAGTAAGCCATACATTGATGTGATGTCTAATCTGGGGGATAAAGGTAAGGATTAGTAAAGCATACACCCGTAGCCGGACCAAGGTGCGAGGTGAAATTCTCTACTTGGAGGACCAATCATTTAGGGATACCGAACTTACAAACTTTGCATGTAAAACACTAGGAAAGAATTTCTATTATTAGGATTACTGAGTTAAGAGCTTGTGGGGAACACACATACCCTAGTTTCTTTCTCATATTGATAACGCAAATTTTGAAATATCAATCTGTTACTTACTTACAAACCCCCCCCCCCTTTGTTTACTTGTCTCGGAAATAGTTTGACTAAATGGATATAATAGTGAGTTAAGTTTAAGTCTGAACCATATTACTCGTGGGCTCGACCCCAACCTACAAGTTGGTTTCTTTATTTGACAACGATCACTTACACTTCTTTAGGGAGGTTTAATTTTAGCGTATCACCCCTCGACGAGTCGCCAAGTGGCTTTGGCGATCCTCAACCTTGTTTTTCTTCAACTGTGTCAATTTTTCTACTTTCTTTTTCCCAGTAATGTCCTTGCCTTGCTCTTTTATCTTCCTATCTGCAAATCAACTCATAAGCATCAAATTAGAGCACAAAACAGGTAAGAAGGACACTAAAACTATGATTATCAAAACATAAATGAGTCAAAATTCCAGACTCATCAACACCTCCAACTTCAACTTTTGCTTGTCCTCAAGTATGCATAAGATCAACCAGTTCAACAAGGATGTCTATAAACAGTGCTACTAAAGACTCAACATGAATGTACACATGAGATTTAAACTACTCATGTAATGTTCAATTTTGTACTCTAAGTTTCAAACTATGACTAACCATTATCAAATATAACTGAAGCTCACAATGCTTGCTTCAAATGCAAGTTCAAGCTCAATAAGAGCATTCAAATGCCTTCACACCAAGAATGATTCCTTCCGCACACTAAACTCATCAAATTTCCAGACATTCGGAATCAAAAGAAACACTCACACTCTCAAAGATAAACGCATGCATGATTCCACCCATAGGTTTGCCCTTATTTTCCAATCAACACTACTTTCCGCTCAGTCAAGACCACAAAGGTCTTTCAAGGCTTGTAACAGGGCTGAGCGTAAAGGTATGATCATTTTAGTTTAGTGACTTCTACCTTCATGAATCATGACCTGGACTTCACTTTCTCCTTCTCTTTTACAGTTTATGATTTTCACAATCCACCATATGTTCTTTTAAGCATGACTCATTGGATACCCCATTTGTTTTGTCCATTTCACAATATTTATTGCAACTACTCTTTTCTTTGTCGATCTTTTTCTTCTTTCACATTTCTCTTTTCTCTATTCCCTTTTTTTTACATGGAGGGCTTCCATATTTTTCAACATGATCCTTCAAGGGAAAATTTATCACACTTCTTAAATTTCCTCCTTTTTCACCACACACCCAACATAGGCTTTTGGCCTAAGTTGGCTTTTCAAATGAACAAATGCTTCATGAAGAGCAAAAAGCAGACTAAATTGTGACCGCCGAAAGGGCCTTACCTGCACAATCACCAGTCCCTGCAGATTTAGTAAAAATTATTCCAAAATAACTAAAGCTTGGGTTGCCTCCCAAGAGGTGCCTTATTTAACGTTATGGTACGACGTGGAAATGCTCTGAATCATCTTTCAAATATACCACTTCAATTACCGATATTTCATGACATTCTCCAAAATAGAGCTTCAAACGCTGTTCATTCACATTGAATTGTGGTTCGTCTTTACCTTCAACTTCAATAGCCCCATTTATGAATACTCGAGGTACTTTGAATGGGTTGGACCACTTTGATTTGAGTTTACCTGGGAAAAGTCTCAAAGGAGAATTGTAGTGCAAAACAAAATCACCAACTCAGAACTCTCGGTGAAGGATTTTAGCTTCATGCCATTTCTTCATTTTCTCTTTAAAAAGGGCTGAACTTTCATATGCTCTAAATCGAAACTCCTTTAACTTATGAAGTTGATTTACTCTCCCTTTCGAAGCATTCTCCTAGTTCAGATTTAATGCCTTCAACGCCTATAGTGCCTTATATTCAAGCTCAATTTGCAGGTGGCATGAATTTCCAAATACCAACTGATATGGTGACATGCCAATTGGCATCTTAAAAGCAGTGTGCTACATCCAAAGAGCATCATCTAGCTTCCGAGACCAATCCATCTGATTTGCATTCACTATTTTTACTAGAGTACTTTTAATCTCTCAATTTGAAACCTCAACTTGGCCATTTTTTTGTGGATGATATGGTGTTGCAACTTTATGCTTTACTTAGTATTTGCTTAACAACAATGCAAACATCCGGTTGCAAAAATGAGACCCTCCATCACTGATGATAGCACGCGATTTACCAAATCATGCGAAAATATAGCGCTTTAAGAATTGCACAACACTCTTTCCCTCATTGTTGGGTAATGCTACAGCTTCCGCCCATTTAGAAACATAATCAACTGCCACCAGAATGTACTTGCTTCCCAAAGATCTCAGGAACGTACCCATGAAATCTATTCACCAAATATCGAACAATTCAACCTCTAGGATGGGATTAAGAGGTAGCTCATGCTTTCTTGATACCCCTCCTTGCTTTTGGCATTGTATGCATTGTTTCAACATCGTGGTATAGTGATGGCCAATAGTAGCCACTTCGAAGCACTTTGGTTGTTGTTCGCACCCTGCTGTTATGTCCACCAACAAGCTAAGCGTGACAAGCATTGAGAATTTCATTGACTTACTCTTCCGGTCCGCATCGTCAAAATATATGGTCTACACAATCTCTGAATAAATATGGTTCATCGCAGAAATACCTCTTTACATCAAACAAGAACCGCTTTTGTTGGTAGAAGTTCACACCCTCGGGTATAATTCCACACACTACATAGTTAGCAAAGTCAGCATGCAAAGGTCGGTTGCCTTGGGTTACCCTCATCACCGTTTCATCCAAAAATTCAGTCACAATGTTCCTTTCTTAAGAATCAACCATATTGGTGTCCAACCGAGATAAATGATCTGCCACTTGGTTTTCATACCCCTTACAACCTTTTACTTCGAAATCAAACTCTTTCAACAACAATACCCACTGAATCAACCTTGGTTTTGCATTCGTCTTGGCCATTAAGTATCTAATGGCAACATCATCTCTGTGCACCACCACTTTAGTTCCCAAAAGATACGCTCTGAATTTTTGAAACGCATACACCACCGCTAGCAATTCTTCCTCCACGACGGTATAATTCTTTTGCGCCACATTCAATGACTTACTCGCATGATAAATTGGGTGAAATAATTTCCCTTTTCGATGACCAAGAACAACTCCTAAAGCAATACCACTAGCATCACACATGAGTTCAAACAGAATACTCCAATCGAAGGCAATAATGATTTGGGTTGACACTAGTTATTCTTTCAAGCTTAAAAATGCTTTTAGGCAAGCATCATAAAAATTGAAGGTCAATTCCTTTTCTAGTAATTTGCAAAGTGGGTGAGCTACTTTGGAAAAGTCTTTTATAAACCGCCTGTAGAAACCTGCATGGAAAATAATACTCCAGACACCTTTTACCGAGATAGGAGGGGGAAGCTTGGCAATGACTTAGACTTTATGTTGATCTACTTGCATTCCTTCTCCTAAAATTTAATGTCCCAAAACAATGCCCTCTTTTACTATGAAGTGACACATCTCCCAATTTAGAACTAGGTTGGTTTCCACGCACCTTTATAGCACTTTCCCAAGATGTTAAAGGCAATCTTCAAATAAATCACCAATGACTGAGAAATCATCCATGAAATATTTCCATTTAGTCTTCCACCATATCTGCAAAAATAGAGAGCATACATCATTGGAATGTCGCCAGAGCATTACACAACCCAAACGAAATCCTTTTGAAAGCAAAGGTCCCATAGGGACATGTGAAAGTAGTCTTCTCTTGATCTTCCAGTGCAATGGAAATCTTGTTGTATCCAGAATAACCATCCAAAAAGAAATACCATCCACGCCCTGCAAGTCTATCAAGCATTTGGTCCATAGACGACATTGGGAATTTGTCTTTCTTGGTGCATGCATTTAATTTCCGGTAGTCCATACATACACGCCAACCAGTGACCAGCCTTATAGGAATAAGTTTACTTTTTTCGTTTGGAACGACCGTGATGCCTCCTTTTTTTGGTACACATTGCACGTGACTTACCCATTTGCAATCCGCAATAGGGTACACCACATCTGCATCTAACAACTTGATGATTTGTTTCTTCACCACTTCTTTCATAGTAGGATTTAACCTTATTTGATGCTCAACACTTGGTTTGCATTCACTATCCAATTGGATTTTATGAGTGCAAATCCTGGGGAGTACCTACAATATCAACAATTGTCCATCCTATTGCCTTGATATACCACTTTAATACCACACAAAGCAATTTCTCTTGCCATTCAAGCAAGTCCACTGCAATGATGACGGGTAAGGTATTGTTTGCATCAACAAATACATACTAAAGATGAGATCGGAGCTGTTTCAACTCAAATTTTGGAGGTTATTCTATGGATGGTTTTGCGGGGGACTCTTTTGACTTTTTAGATCAATATCATGATTCAATGGGTTTCTTGAATGAGTGCCTAGTCCCGATAGAACAACCACCACTTTATCATACCCTTGAACTTCGTCCTCATTATAATTTGAAAGGACAGCAGCAAGGGGTTCACCCATACACATCATTTCACTCACACTAGCCACTGTTTCATCAATCACATCAATTGTTGAAACCACATGAATGTCACTAGGTTGCTTCATCGATTTGAACATATTCACTGTAACCTCCTCATCATTTACCCGGAACTTCAAATCACCACTTTCAACATCCACAAGAGCTCTTCCAGTTGCCAAAAATGGTCTACCCAAAATAATATGCACCTCCGCATCAATCTCACAATCCAAAATAACAAAGTTAGCAGAAAGATAAATCTATCTAGTTTCACCGAGATATCCTATAGTATTCCAATGGGATGTTTAATGGACTGGTTAGCCATGAGAAGCCACATAGCGGTGGATTTAGGTTCACCCAGCCCAAGTTGCTTGAAGATGGCGTAGGGCATCAAGTTAATACTCCGCCCCAAGTCGCACTAAGCCTTTGCAAACTGAAGCATCCCAATGGTACATGGGATAGTAAATGCTCCCGGATCCTCTTTATTTGTGATCACATTGCTGGTCATAACTGCACTACAATTGTGAGAGAGTTCAATAATTTTGAAGTCCATACTTCTTTTCTTAGTGACTAGCTCTTTCCTGAATTTCACATATCCCGGCATCTCCAATAATGCTTCCACTAAAGGAAGGTTATGGAAAGTGTCTTTAACATAGATAGAAATTTCTTGAACTTTTCATCTTCATTCAACCTTTTAAGCCTTTGAGGAAAAGGGGGATTGATTTAGTGCAACGGTTTTGCCAACTTTGGAGAAGATGTAGCCCCTTCTTTAGCTATTTGCAGCTCCTCGGTGGTCCTTTTCCTTGGGTTTTCTTCCTCCTCTTAGGGCAAGCTATTTTCAGGTGCTTGGTTTGACCTCTCTACCTCAATGGTGTCTTTATTTTCTACACTAGTGTTTGCCCCATCATTCATCTTCACATCATCATATTCTACTTTCCCACTTCGTTTCAAATTTGCCAAATATTTGTCATGATCAGCCTTTGAATTTGCCATATCATCATATGCAAACCTTCCCATTAGCTTAGGTTCTAATTGGGCTGAAAGTTGGCTCATTTGACATTCAAGTTGCTTGATAGAATCTACGTGAGAGTTTACTTTATTATTCAAGGATGATAAATCAGCCTTCATTTCTTTAAGAATGTCATTTGACCCTTCAACCATATCTAGAATGCGCGATAAAAATTCATCCACTCGAAGGCTCATTGAACTTCCCCTAGATTTTGGGTTGTCACATGTTTGAACGTGATGCATATCATGATTTTCTCTCCTCCAAAAGTCATGTTTGTTAGCCCAATCTCGATTGTAACCTCTCCGTTCATATTCAATAAATGTGCTCCAACCTTGATTCCCACCAGACTTTAAAGAGAATGGGTGATAATCCTCTTCTAGTCTTGACACTTTTTTCGCCTCATTGTTTTCAGAAATACCTCCCATCAGTTGTTCATTAAGCAACACCATTTGGGACATCATCTTGGATATATTGTCATCTCGTTCTTGGTTTTTTTCTACCTGCTCTGTTGTCAGAAAAAAATTCAAGGGAGACACCTGATCTTCCTTAGTGTACCAGTTACGATTGATCTTTGTCATTTCGTCAAGGAGAGTGGATGCTATAACAAATGATTGCTGCATGATTCTTCCTCGAACAATCTTGTCAGCCACCATATTGTTTATTGAATCGAGACTCCGATAGAAGTATTGTAGCAACACATTACTAGAGAGCCCATGAGTTGGGAACTTGAGCAACACATTCTGGAACGTGAATCACGTTTCATGAATAGGTTCCACATCTACCTGCTTAAAGTTCTGAATATGATCCCTCAGCTTCATCATCCTCGATGGAGGAAAAAATTGGATATAGAATAGCTCGGTGAGTTCCTCCCATGAAGTGATTGATTCTCTTTGTAACTCAACCAACCATTTTGTTACCTCCCCCATTAGAGAGAATGGAAACAACCGAGTTCTGACTGACTCTTGTGTGATATTCTCAAAGAGAAATAGACCACACATGTCCACAAAGTTTTGGATATACTCATAGGGATCCTCATGAGCTAAACCTTCAAACAAACACTTTATTTGCAATAGCTGCAACATCGTGCTAGTCACATGGAAAACTGCATTTCCCACGATCGAAGGTAAACAAATAGCACCTACACCACCCAATTGAACTGCATTGACATCATTTAAGTTACCGATGTCATTTTTTTGTCCAAATTATCTAGCGTTACTCTTGTTCACTCTCATCTCGTCACATGTTCACAAGAAACCAACAAAAAACATAGAACAAAGTAAGTCGATTCAACTACAAACAAGATTAGATCACAACTAAACTTCACTAAAAGAATTCTAAACACCACTCCCCGGTGTGGCGCCATTTTTGATAACGCTCAACTACACTTCATCCAATTCTAAGTGTAGGCTATCACAATCTAGTATAAACCCAACAAAGAGTTGAGGTCGATCCCACAAGGAGTGATACGGTAAAGAATTTAATTACAAAGTGAAAGACGTGTTCTAAATGATTGTAGAAATAGAAATTATCGGAACCATTAAAGTAAATTGAAGGGGTTGACAACTAGTGTCGAATGGGGGGATTAAGTTTGTTAATTAACAACTACTAAAATACGGGAGTAATCAAGTAGAAAAGGATCATTGGGGATGTGATCGATTAATTGGCAATTTCACTTTAGGGGTGATTACTAATTACTGGAACTCATTGAACCTTAGTGGGTAGGCAAGACTTTAGATGCAATACCTATTGCTCGATCAACTATTATGATTCAAGCGAGTTCCCTTGAACCTCGACAAGCATGATAATAATAAACAACCCAAAACCTCAATTAATCTACTTTCTCGAGCTATATTGGTAGGATCGAATTTAGAATTCATTCTCTCGAGCTGAACCTACAAAAACCCAATCACTACAATCATAAATTGATAACCTTAAGTCTAAACATCTTTCGCAAGAAAGCATAGTATGCTAGACTAGAACTACATTTGTAGCTACAATGCATGAGTTAAGATTCAATTATCAATCGAAAACACTTCAAAACAACAATTAAATCATCAATTACTAATACCCATAATCTAATGTAGACAATTAATCAGATAATCACACCTCCCAAGAATTGGGGGTTTAGCCACGAATTGTAAAAAGTAGAAAAATATTACCAATTATATTCTCCATAAGATGAGTAATGAAATTCCCGTGTTTACAATGCTTAAAATAAACTTAGAATCAACACCCATTTTCAAATTCTACTAAAAAACTTAGAAAAACAATGTTTGGATAAAAAATACAGAGTCTAACAATGTTAGGACATTGATTTCTAATTTTGAAAATAAATTTATACGTTCCCAAAGGGGAGATAATGTAACATCCCGGATTAAAAAATGAGGATAGCATGTTAGAACATCAAGGTGCCACCCCACAAGGATTAACTATGGGTCAATGGGGAAGCACCAAGAAACTTGCACAAAAATAGTGAACCACGCCAATACTCATGCCCCGTAGATGGGTTCACGACTCGTGGTTAGGGGAGTCATGGATGGCTCAGAACTCTCTGACCACGAATAACGTTTGACCAAGATAGACCGTAGGTCCATCCATGGTCCGTCAGTCGAGGTCTCATGGGTCAGGCCTGCACAGTTAATTTAGGGACTTATGGGTCTTTTAAGGTTTTAATTATATTAAGTGGTGTCATTTTGCCTAAGTCAAAAACACTTATATAAGTATTTTTAACCCCCAAATCCCCCATTCAAGTCATTCTCTCAAATACAAAAAGAAAACCCTAAACTCCTCTAAAAAATTCTCTCTCTAGAAGTTGGAAGAAGAAGGAAGAAGGAAGAAGTTGATGCTAAGGTCAAGTCAAGTCAAGTCTCCAATCTTCAAGATGGCGAGGGCTTTGTAAACAAGGTATGATGATTTTTCATCCATGGGATCCTTCCTCCCATGGACTCCCCTAGAATTCCACAATTTGAAGAAGAATTTCCCCAATTCTAGTTAGGGTTTTTTCCAATTTTGTGGGTTATGTTGAATGTTGATCCAATTGAGTGGATTGTGATTGTTTATGATTGAATTCGTAGGATATCATGTTTTTAGGATGAAATTACATGTACCCATGCCTATTCCATGTTTCTAACCTAGAAAATATGAAATTGGGTTTGATGCCTTGAAGGGGAACTTTATGGGTTTTGATATCTCCTTATAGGATTAATGAATTATGACTAGAATTGCTTTGAGATTGAAGAAGATATGATGAAATATGATGTTAATTTCTTGAGAATAAAGCTTATATGATGTCATGAAAATTAGGGCTTTGAGAGTAAAGCTTATGATATGAATTGTTGGTAATTGATGTTATTGTTGAGGAAGGGATACTTCCCATATGAATTGCTTAATTATGAATGTATGAATGTGAAAGGTTTACTCACATGAATGATTCTAGGTTGAAATGATTGCTCATCTAAAATTAATATAGACTAAAAGCTTATGTAATTGATAAGGCTAGAGGCAATTACCCTTTACCTCCATATGTAAGGATATAAGGTGATTCCCATACTCCACAGAATTGAACAAGAGGTGAGTCCCCAAGTTCTAACTATGATGAATGGACATGGAGGAGAGTACCCATGATCCCTATGAAATTATATGGAGTCGAGTACCCATTTTGTATGATGTGATTGTGGAGGAGAGTACCCATGATCTTGAAGAAAGTAATGCAAGAGGTGAATACCCATTAGCCTTTATAAGCTAGGCATAAAGGCGAATCCCCATTTCTTTAGAAGTAAGTATTAACGATATGAATATGTTATGAAGATGATTTACTTGGGAGTGTTGCTAGACATGCCTTCCATGATGTAAGCTTGACTAGAGGTGGATGGCCTAGGTCTAAACTAAGGTTAAGTGAGGCAACTTAAGGAAGTATTCCTCTTTCATTATGACGCTTATTATGTCTTGATTATCCTTATGCCTTATGTCTTATGTTGACTAATGCTTAAGTCATGTTGTTTATGATAGCCATAATATTTAGTACATTTTTGTACAAACGCATACTCTTGCCTACAGTCTTATCAAATGTATGGTCCAGCGCTATCAATTCACACACTTGTGGCTAGGTTCTTAGCTGATCAATGAAGTGAAGCTTTGGTGAGCCCTTATTGTATTCAAGGATTGGATCACCTCTTTATCTCATTTATATCTTTCTTTTCATGGTGGACTATTGTATGGGCTGCGTCGCAAGATTTTATCTCTGATGTTAGATGGTTTGTGTCATGAACCAGGGGTACACCCAAGATTTAACAAGGCGTACTCAACCCCGAAGGGGTTTCATACAAGCCCCTTAGCATATCATAACATAAGATAACAGAAACGTTACAACATGAAAATTAAACATTTTACATACAATCGAAGTCTGTTATAAAAGCAAAGCGGAAGTCTATTACACTTGTCTCAAACCATCTAAAACAACTTGAATAAATCTTGGGACACAGCCCATACAATAGTTACAACATGAAAATTAAAGATATAAAGGAAAGGTGGGAAAATCCTTGATGCTATGAGGACTCACCAAATCTTCAACTCCTTGGTTCTATTATAAATCTAGCCACGCGAATGAAACTCAATATCACCGGACCCTACATTTGATAAGAATGTAGGCAAGATTATACGTTAGTACAAAATGTACTAAATATGATAGCTAGCATAACATCATAAGAGCATAACAACATTGTCATAAACATAATCTCCAACATAGACATAATATAAGCATTAGTCAACATAAGACATAATCCATAAACATAAGAGATACATCATATTCATAAGCATAGCCAATACTTAGATGTTCATAACATAAGATAACTATTTATTAAGTAACCTCAAGTCATACTTGGGCAATGCATGGATAAGACCCCGTAATCTCACCTATACTAAGTATCATTTTTAGGCCATCATAATCATACTTACCATCTTTGGATCTCATCCTTAGTTTACTTCTCATAAAAAAGGTAATCTTCACCTTTAGTCAACCATATTAAGGAAGGCAACTATAGAAACAATCAAATCTAAGCATACAAAATATAAGAGAAACACTTTATAAGTAGATTCAAGTCATACTTGTGCATGGATGTATAAGACCCAATAATCCCACCCATACTAAGTACCACTTTCGACCATCATACATAATTGATTTCTATTCATTATTTCTAGGCTACAAAGGAATATCACCATACTAGGCTAGACCAAGCTAATCATCTAGCAAAGATAACAACATTATGCTAAGCCAAGTTACCATGGAAAGCATACCATCATGCAAGTACAAGCTATTCAAGGAAGGGTACTATTGCTCCATCCTACCGAACAATGAAATGGTTTGCCCTAACCAAGTCATTCTATCATGCAAGCATACATGAAACTAGTGGAAGCTAACCTTAGGAAGGGTATGATTTCTCAATCCAAGGCTACCATGAGATATCCTACTCAAGCTACCATGAAATGGTCCTCTCTTACCAAGTCAAGCTATTCATGAAGGGATATCACAACAGAACTTCAAGATAACATAACTAAACATGCTTTGATTCATTTTAGGTGAGCAAGCCTTTCAACCTAGAATCATTCTACGTGAGAGAACATTTATCTCATTTCACATTCATGCATAAGTGTGTGTGATAATATACTTTCAAAAACACAACAACATATCATCATCATAAACACTTCACTTTCAAAGTGTTTTTAAGCATATAAATAGATTTCATAAAACATACTTAAATTTCATAGTTTACCCATACTTGAGGTTCAAGTCTTTCCTTTAATCATCATTTTTAGAATTATAACATTATACATGCATATCATCATAACTTAAGTGATTCTATCACCTCATACAACCACACACTCGTAAGGTAGGTTGGGTGGGTACAGTCATTCTACAACAATTGTATCTATAGTATTCCATCTTTATGCAAGCTTTACTCTCAAGGCCTTAACATTCATAATTAAACACATTAGCTTTACTCTCAAAGCCCTAGGAATTACTACAAACCTTACTATCAAAGCTTTACTTCTTACAATCTCCACATAAGCCTACATCACAAGACATTCTAATCACATGCTTCATTCTTAAGAAATTCTAGTCATATATCATCATAAAGGCTAAGTATCAAGCATGACTAATCATGATCCATCATATTTTCTTTAATCTAATTAAATTCATGTCTATATGCATTCACTCTCAAGCAATTACTACACATATCATCAACCCTAGAACATATCACGAGCCGTGGTACTGATCGTGGTCCTTGGGTAGTGGCTAAGCCATGAGGTGTTGGCCTCCACAAGACTAATGCATCTTCACGAGCCTTCCCATGAGTCGTGGTCTTCACCACTGGCCGTGAAGTGGCTCGTGAAGGTGAGCCATTATTGGGGAAACTCAAGGTAGCTACTTCCTTAGCCACCATGAGCCGTGGTGGTGGTCGTGAAGTGGGGCAGTGCTTGGTAAGTTTGGGGCAGCCTTGGCCCTTGGCTTGGGACTTTCCCATTTGCCTTGGCTCTTACCCCTTTGTCTTGTCTCTTGTTTCCTTCACTCTTAGCCCTAGTTGGCCTACTAAACTACGGGGTATTACAATTTGAGATAATATTGTTAGACTTCCGCTCGGTTTATAAAAGACTTTGATTGTGTTTGGAAATGTTTTAAATTTCTACACATTTTCTATTACTTTATGTTATGATATGCTAAGTGACCTGTATTAGGCCTCCCGGGGTCTTATATGCCTTTTTATATCTAGGGGATGTCCCTGGGTCGTGACAAACTCTATAATCAGAGCACAAGGTTTAGAATGGTTCTAGGATGTCTCAAGCCACGTCTAGTAGTGTCTTGTTGATAAGTGTGAAGCGCGCCACATTTATGAATGAGAGGCAATTATATATTTAGGGAACTTCAGTTCTTCATTTCTCTAAGTCGTGCCATGGAGTTTAACTCTATAAGTATTTCTCCTAATCCGTGCCCGATAGTTTTCAGGATATGACTACTAGAAGGGCTAATGCTAGAAGGATGAAGGGAGGCAATGTTGATCAAGAGGTTCCTCCTCAAGTTCCTCCCCAAGCTCCTCCTCAAGCTTCGATTGATTCACTGAATGAGAATGTAACCAATGTGGAGTTTAGGTAGGCTTTCCAAATGTTGGCTCAGGCCGTGATTGCTCAAGCCAATATAGAGGTGGTAACCCCCGTGAACCCAAATGTGGGTACGACGGCAGCAAGAGTGAGGGACTTTACAAGGATGAACCCTGCCGAATTTTATGGCTCCAAAGTGGAGGAAGACACTTGAGAGTTTACCGAAAAGGTCTACAAGATACTTGCTATTATGGGAGTGACTCCAATAGAGAAGGCGGAATTGGTCGCTTACCAACTAAAAATGGTTGCACAGATTTGGTTTAATCAATGAAAAGAGGCAATGCTAGTGAAAGCGGGCCCTATAGAATGGGAAAGGTTCAAAAGTGATTTTCTTCACAGATTCTTCCCTCTTGAGATGAGAGAGGCCAAGATACTTGAGTTAACTTATCTTCGGCAAAGAAATATGAGTGTAAGGGAGTATGCTTTGAGGTTCACTCAATTATCCAAATATGCTCCTTCCATTGTGGCGGACCGTAGGGCCAAGATGTTTGTCAGGTGTGTCTGACATGGTAGTCAAAGAATGCCGCACCGCTATTCTTGTTCATGACATGAAAATTGCTCGCCTTATGGTGCATGCCCAACATATTGAGGAAGAAAATCTCAAGGAAAGATCTAGAGTGGCAAAGACAACAAGAGTGGATGATGGTAACTATTCACATTCTAAGTTTGGTGGACGGGGTCATTCAATAATCCAGAAAAAATTCTTCGGGTAAGGTTCTTGAAATGCTCCTCCAAGGCCTAACAATGAAAGGGTGGCTAACCCAAAACCTAAAGGAGATAGTAATAGGCCTTCAATGCTTACTTGTGCTAAATATGGGAGAAATCATGAAGGGAAACGCTTAGCGGGTTCCAATGCTTGCTTTGGATGTGGGAAAATAGATAAAAAAATAAGGAATTGTCCTTCGGTTGCTAAGAATGATGGAGATGGTCATCGTAGGGGTCAACCCTACCCTTCATCCGGTCCAAGTGGTTCGGGTGCAAGTGCTCCTAAGCAAAACCAATTCTATGCTCTCCAAACTAGAAGTGATCAAGAGAGTTCCCCGGATGTGGTGACTGGTATGTTAAAAGTTTTCCAAATAAATGTGTATTCTTTTCTTGATCGAGGTGCTACTTTGTCCTTTCTGACTCCTTATGTATTTATGAGATTTGATATGCTTCCCGATATGTTGTTAGAACCCTTGTCTATATCTACCCCTATTGGTTATTCTGTGGTGGCTAAGAGAGTATATAGGAGATGTCCCGTTTCCTTATCGCGTAGAGTTACTTTAATATATTTGGTAGAGCTTAACATGATAGATTTCAATGTCATACTTGGGATGGATTGGCTACATTCATGTTATGCCTCTATCGATTATATAACTCGGGTAGTCAAGTATCAATTCTCAAATGAGCCTATCCTAGAGTTGAAGGGGGGAAATTCTATGCGGTCAATTTGTTTCTTACCTAAAAGCTAGGAAAATGATCTCAAAGGGTTGTGTCTACTATAAAGTGAGGGTGAGGGATGTGTAGTCCGAAACTCCTATTCTTAGGTCGGTCCCATTTGTAAAAGAGTTTCTGGAAGTTTTAACTGAAGATTTACTCGATATTCCTCCTGGAAGGGAAATAGATTTTGGGATTGGCCTTCTCCCCGATACCCAACCTATCGCTCCGGCAAAACTTAAAGAGTTGAAGGACCAGTTAAAGGACTTGTTGGACAAGGGTTACATCCAACCTAGTATCTCTCCATGGGGTGCTCTGGTGTTGTTTGTTAGGAAGAAGGATGGTTCACTCCATATGTGTATCGATTATCGTCAATTGAACAAAGTGACCATCAAGAACAAGTATCCTCTTTCGAGAATAGATGACTTATTTGATCAACTTTAGAGGGCACGTTATATCTCTAAAATTGATCTCCTATTAGGTTATCACCAATTGAGGGTGAAGGAGGGAGATATTTTGAAAATGGCTTTTACAACCTGATATGGTCATTATGAGTTTTTGGTAATGTCGTTTGGGTTGACTTATGCTCTGGCTGTGTTTATGGATTTGATGAATAAGGTGTTTAGACAATTCCTTGACATGTTCGTAATTGTGTTCATAGATGATATGTTTATCTATTCGAGAAGTGAGAATGAGAACATTGATCATTTGAGAATTGTATTGCAAATTCTCAACGACCAACAACTCTTTGCAAAGTTTAGCATGTGTGAAATTTTGTTAAGTTATGTATCCTTCTTAGGCCATATTGTTTCAAACAAGGGTATTGAGGTGTATTCGATTAAGATGGATGCGGTCAAGAGTTGGCCTAAACCTCTATCACCGACATAAATTAGAAGTTTCTTGGGTTTGGCCGGTTACTATAGAAGATTTGTTGAGGGGTTTTCCACCATTGCTTCTCCATTGACGACTTTTGCTCAAAAAAGGACAAGTTTATATGGTCGGATGCTTGTGAGAAAATTTTCCAAGAGTTGAAGGATATACTTACTTTCGCTTCGGTTTTGACCTTACCAGAAGATACAGATGGCTTTGTGGTATATTATGACGCCTCTAGAGTGGGGTTGGGATGTGCGCTTATGTAAAATGGTAAGGTGATTGCCTATGCTTCAAGGCAACTAAAAGTTCATGAGAAGAACTATCCTACCCATGACCTGGAATTAGCGGTGGTGGTATTTGTCTTAAAGATTTGGAGGCATTATATGTATGAGGTCCATGTTGATGTTTTCACTGATCATAAAGGTTTACGATATGTGTTTTCCCAAAAGGACTTGAATCTTCACCAAATAAGGTGGATCGAATTGTTAAAGGACTATGATATGAGTGTCTTATATCACCCTGTTAAGGCAAATGTAGTAGCGGATGCTCTTTGTCAACTATCGATGGGTAGTGTTGCATATGTAGATGATGATAGAAAAGAGTTGGCTCAAGATGTCCATAGATTGTCCCGATTGGTTGTTTGTTTGGTAGACTCTGCCAAGGGTGGGGTCATGGTTCATAAAGCGTCAGAATCATCTTTTGTAGCCGATGTTAAAGCAAATCAATGCCTTGATTCAACTTTGTTAGAATTGAAAGAAGCGGTACTTAGAATGTCTGTTGAGTCTTTCTCCCAAAGGGGAGATGGTGTCCTTAGATATCAAGGTCGGTTATGTGTTCCAAATGTTGATTACTTGAGGGAACAAATCTTGGCTGAATCCCATAGTTCTCGGTATTCTATTCACCCAAGAGCCACCAAGATTTACCGTGAATTACGGAAGGTCTATTGGTGGAATGGGATGAAGAAGGATATTGCGAGATTTGCGGCGAAATGTCCAAATTGCCAACAAGTGAAGGCTGAGCATTAGAAACTGGCAGGTTTATCCCAAGACATTAGCATTCCTACTTGGAAGTGGGAAGATTTGAATATGGCCTTAATAGTAGGGTTTCCATGAACTTGACACCAATATGATTCTATTGTGTTATAGTAGACCAAATGACAAAGTCGGCCCATTTGATTCCCATCAAGGTTTCCTACTCGGCAGAAGATTATGCTAAGTTGTATTTGAGAGAGATGGTGACGTTGCATGGAGTTCCCTTGTCCTTTATCTCCGATAGAGGTACTCAGTTTTGGAAGTCTTTCCAAAAGGGTCTTGGCACTAAGGTTAAGCTTAGCACATCTTATCAACCACAAACAGATGGGCAAGCGGTTCTGATCTGAGTAGAATATTAATTAGGGAATACCTTAACCTTGGGAAATGGGCCCTGGCCATCCTTCATTTGTGATCGACGTTCAGGCTTTGTCCGTCGACAACTGAATGTTTCGATCTTGTTCGATTCATGATCACATCTGCAAACCTTATCCCGTGGGCTTTAGCAAACATTTTTCATTCTTCACCCGATCCTTAGTAGCCTTTCCAAAGTCAACCAAACCGCTTACCCTTGAGAGTAAAGCTTATGATATGAATTGTTGGTAATTGATGTTATTGTTGAGGAATGGATACTTCCCATATGAATTGCTTAATTATGAATGGATGAATGTGAAAGGCTTACTCATATGAATGATTCTAGGTTGAAAGGATTTCTCACCTAAAATGAATCTAGACTAAAAGCTTATGTAATTGATGAGGCTAGAGGCGATTACCCTTGACCTCTATATGTAAGGATATGAGGTGATTCCCATACTCCTTAGAATTGAACAAGAGGTGAGTACCCACGTTCTTACTACGATGAATGGACATGGAGGCGAGTACCCATGATCCTTATGAAATGATGTGAAGAAGAGTACCCGTGTCATATGATGTGATTGTGGAGGCTAGTACCCATGATCTTGAAGAATGTAAGGCAAGAGGTGAATACAGATTAGCCATTATAAGCTAGGAATAGAGGCGAATCCCTATGTCATTAAAAGTAAGTATGAACAATATGATTATATTATGAAGATGATTTTCTTGGGAGTGTTGCTAGATATGCCTTCCATGATGTAAGCTTGACTAAAAGAGGATGACCTAAGTCTTGACTAAGGTTAAGTAAGGCTACTTAAGGAAGTATTCCTCTTTCATTATGATGCTTATTATGTCTTGAATATGCTTATGCCTTATATCTTATGTTGACTAATGCTTAAGTTACGTTGTTTATGCTAGCCATCATATTTTGTACATTTTTGTACTAACACATACTCTTGCCTACATTTGTATCAAATGTAGGGTCTGACGCTCTCAATTCGCACACTTGTGGATAGGTTCTTAGTTGATCAAGGAAGTGAGGCTTTGGTGAGTCCACATTGTATGTGAGGATTGGATCACCCATTTATCTATTTTATATCTTTCTTTTCATGTTGTACTATTGTATGGGCTGCGTCCCAAGATTTGGTGAGTCCACATTGTATGTGAGGATTGGATCACCCATTTATCTATTTTATATCTTTCTTTTCATGTTGTACTATTGTATGGGCTGCGTCCCAAGATTTGGTGAGTCCACATTGTATGTGAGGATTGGATCACCCATTTATCTATTTTATATCTTTCTTTTCATGTTGTACTATTGTATGGGCTGCGTCCCAAGATTTGGTGAGTCCACATTGTATGTGAGGATTGGATCACCCATTTATCTATTTTATATCTTTCTTTTCATGTTGTACTATTGTATGGGCTGCGTCCCAAGATTTGGTGAGTCCACATTGTATGTGAGGATTGGATCACCCATTTATCTATTTTATATCTTTCTTTTCATGTTGTACTATTGTATGGGCTGCGTCCCAAGATTT
>JAJOOS010014609.1:0-37270 GCA_029582725.1 Solanum chiquidenum | reverse complement strand
CATTTTAGCACGTTTTATTAAAAAAAAAACTAAAAAAAACATGAAAATCGGAACTGGAACTAAAAAAAAAAAAAAAACTGAAAGGAAAAAACTAAAAAAATAAAACGCTAACCCAGGGATCGAATCCCTGGACGTCATGCTTAATTTTGAAGGGAGCTGCCGCTGGGCTATCTCCTTCACCTTGTCATTGAGGAGTTTCAAAATATATATATCCACAGAAATCCAGAAAATTAACCTTATATATATAGTGTAATATTTTTCGAGGGGGTTCGGCTGAACCCCCTGGACAACACGTGGGTTCACCCCTGGAGAGGGGGGAGGGTTAGAGGCTGGTTTTGGGGTAGGGGTAAAAGAAATTTGAAATATTTTAAAAATAAGTTTTAAATAATTTTATGGGGAGGGTCAGCGTATGAGTGGAGTAAGAAAAAAAAAATTATTCATAAAAGAAAGAGATAATTTAGAGACCTCCCACTTTGCTCTATTACGCTAACTTTCCTTGTGGTTTAAGTTATTACCTTTATCACCCTTATTATGATTTTCTTGTAACCATTTTTAAATCTATTTGAAAAAACATAAATAAAATAGAATATGACCAATTTATCCTTTATCTAATGTTAAATTATTTTTTATTTAATTTATGAATATCTTTTTTAATAAAGGAAAACAATTATAAATTTAAACACTTTCTAGTCCTCTGAGTTTGGAACTGTGATACATGCATAACTGAGCCCTCGTAAAAAATTTATAACATTATTTTTGTACCCACTAAAGAGAATGTTTGCAATTATTCTTTTCTTTTCATCTTTTTTTCATATTGATTTCTTCTTCATTCTAATCCCACATGAACTCACATAAATGGATCTTGATCATTTGGATATTCAACCGCTCTGTAATTAAAATTTGATGAACTACTTCCTCCCAGATTAATTTTGATGTAATTTAATCACTTTAATTAGTATGTGTTCTTGCAAGGAAAATAAAAAATAAAAAAGAAAGTGCAAGAACATACTGGAACACATTTTCTACTAATTAAAATCTTTTTTTTTACATATTTCTTTAAGTTAATTAAATCTCTAACTTTTGAGACCAGAGATTTTGATTTTTTTTTTTAAATCCTGTGAGTTGGCTTTCTCATTCATAAAGTTTTGATAAAATAAGATATTGATAAGATTAGATAATTAAAAGTAACATTTTAAAAGGGTTAATTTACTCATATTATCTTTTATCTATATTTATTTAATATAAATTTAAAGAATGGTTGCAAGAAAATTAAAATAAGGGAGGTAAACGTAATATTGTAAATCACAAGGAAAGTTAGTGTAATAGAGCAGAACAAGGTCCCTGAAATTATCCTAAAAGAATTTTTTTATGTTAATTTTATTAATGTCCATAGCATAATTAATAACTAAAATTATCTCATTGTTCTCTTTATCTCTTTACTTCTCCTTTTCTTTCCACACCCTATTCTCGCAGAGAACAACTTCACATATTCTCTTTTGTTATGCAAATTATGACTTTTATTAATATCAATTAAGTAATATGATCAACTTTACATGGCTCATATATAATAATAATAATAACAATAATAACAACAACGTGAAGATCGTAGGGCTCGTCGTAAATCTAATAGATTTACAAAAAATAGATCTAAAAGAGATCTCGCAAAAATTAAGTGTTACAAGTGTGGTAAATTTAGTCACATAGCACCCAATTGTAAGCTTGAAAAGCTTAAAGCTCTAGAATTAGAGGAAGATATGCACGAAAAGATCTATAGTTTCTTGTACACCTCTGGTTCTGAGTTCGATTACGATGATGATGATTATTCTGAATCAGGTTCCGAAACTGATAAACCTGAAACTTCTAGTAATACTCAACCAGCGACTATAGATGCTTGTAAATGTAGACGTGATATTTGCCCCTGTGAACATGATAAATTTTATAAGTTACAATCACAATTTGAAGATATGAATATCAATACTATTACTTTCGATAATGTGATAGAACTTCTAAAAGAAACTACTGATAATACGTTACGTGAAAAAATTATTCAACTTGCTGTTAATAACAAGGCTAGCTCTTCTAGCTCTTTTAATGTTGTTGAAAAAATAAAAAATGAGCTTGAATATTCTACTCCTTACTCTTTATCTGAAGTTAATAATAAACTTTCTAAACATCATGTTATTAATCGTGATACTTCTTTTGATGATTTGAAAGGAGAAATTGAACAATTGAAACAAGAGATCAAATCTCTTAAACAAAATCAGATTATTTGTGATCACCGCCTTACTCAGATTGAGTCTGCTAATAACAAAGGTAAAAATATTGCTGAAGAAAATGGTAATACTATTGCAAAACCTATTAAACTTGACCCTAGACAAGATATGTTTTTAGGAATGATGTAAATTGTTACTACTCATAAATGGTATGTTAAATGCACCATACTGATTGATAATGCTTTCTCTATAACTAATATTGTCATGATTGACAATGGAGCCGATGTGAGTTGTATTCTGGAAGGTCTTGTACCTACAAAATATTTTGAGAAAATTACTCATATGGTCAAATCTGTTTCTGGACACGCTTTAGATATAAGGTATAAATTGCCTAATACTCGTATTTGTCAGAATAAAGGTTGCATTCCGCACTTCTTTTTCTTGGTTAAAAATCAGTTATACCCTCCAATTATACTTGACACCCTGTTTATAAATGTTATTTATCCTTTTACCAGCATAAATGCTAAAGGATTTTCTGCTACTTATAAGGACCAAAACATTAGTTATACTTTTGTCACTGATCCTATTTCTCGTGATATTAATGCTTTGATTAATATGAAACAAAAGCATGTTGATTCTTTACAACTTGAAATATTTAGTATGAATATATTCGACACTTTAAAATCTACTAAAGTACAGGAAAAAATTAAATTAATCTCCGAACAAATGGCCATTGATATTTGTGCTGATCATCCTATTGCTTTTTGGAATCGAAAAAAGCATATTGTGACCCTTCCATATGAAGATAATTTCTCTGAAAATGATATTCCTACTAAATCACGCCCTTGCCAAATGAACGCCGAATTGGTTGAATTCTGCAAGAAAGAAATTGACAATTTATTACAAAAGGGTTTGATAAAACCTTCTAAATCTCCTTGGTCTTGTACTGCATTTTATGTCAATAATGCAGCTGAAAAAGAACGTGGTGTTCCCAGGTTAGTTATAAATTATAAACCTTTAAACAAATATTTGAAATGGATTAGGTATCCTATCCCAAATAAAAGGGATTTATTGTCAAGATTATATGACGCCAATATATTTTCTATATTTGATTTAAAATCAGGATATTGGCAGATCCAAATATTTAAAGAGCACTCTTATAGAACTGCTTTTAATGTCCCGTTTGGACAATACGAATGGAATGTTATGCCATTTGGTTTAAAAAATGCTCCTTATGAATTTCAAAAAATTATGAATGATATTTTTAGCCCATATTTGAATTTTATCATTGTCTATATTGATGATATCTTAGTTTATTCAAAAACTCTTGAAACGCACATAAAACATTTGGACATTTTCAAGAAAATAGTTATACAAAACGGTTTGGTGATTTCTAAACCAAAAATGAGTTTATTTCAAACTGAAGTCAGATTTTTTATTTTTTTTTTACTTTAAAATATTTTCTTATAATATATTTTTATATTTTTGAATCCAAATGACATATGTCACAATTTAATTAGTCATTGTGCCATGTCATTGCGAGTGTATTTCACACACTTCACATTTTTTGTTTGATTGTCAAAAAAATGTCGAAGAGGTATCAATTCGAAGTGGTAGAAGTGTTCAATAGGTAATAAACTTAGTTGAGGTGTTCAATAGGTACAAGCCTTAATTGAGGTGTTCAAGTGAATTATGCGGACAACTTTAAGTGGTCGTCGATGACTTAAGCCTTTTTCTTTTGACCAAAATCAACTTAATCACTATGTTTTAAATTAATTTTAAATAAGTTAAAATCGACTATGTGGTTTCTAGTCTTTCCATTAAATCATTATTATAAATTAATAATAATAATATTAGAAGTTTATCTCCACTTGAATTTAGATGCTGATTTCCACAAACAACGTATTTACATACCAAAAATCAACAACAATTTTAAGAAAACATAAAAATACAATTATATTACAAACTTTTCCCAATATATTACTCCATACAAATCTTCACAGAAATTACACTCTCAATCACCAGTTGACAATATTACAGCGCTTTGTCCCGCCTATCGGAACCAATTCCCCTCCCAAAAAAAAAATCAATAATAATAAAAAATAATAATTATGTAGCTCTGTTTGTTAGCTGGGAAACAGCAGGGGAATACAGAGTATGCATATGTATTGAGAAAATCAACTAATTTGTTATATATATTTGAGTAGATACAATTTGAGATTACCTATAATTTACAGAGCAAATACCTAATGAATCTCTTTCTGGTCAATTCTCAGGAGTAATTGGTTTCGGACGGAAGCAACTGCCGATCAGGCGATCCATTGATTTGAGCAATTTGTTGAAAATCATACGTTTTACTTGTCCTCTTCTCGGCGGCCACCTTGTGACCTGATTATTCATCATCGCCGGTGGGTTCTGCATTTTTCCGATGAGATGGATTTGTAACTTGGAAGGAATAATAATGAGGAAGAGGTGAAGAAATAGGTAAGTAGGGAATGGAAGTGAAGTAGAAGCAGAGCAGTGCATTTATGAAATGGAATAATGATGTAAGGGCGGGAGATGTATTTTTGGGGTGGGGAGTGGGGGTGCGACGGGGGGAGCAATTACTTTGCAAGCAAGCTAGTCATTTTTTGAGTTGGAATGATTATGGAAGATAAAAATAATACATAAACATGATCATTAACTTGGCTTTAACGGATAATTATGGTCTCCGATTTTGAGTGTGCACAAGTAGGCATTTAAACTTGTATAAAATTGAACAAGTAAACACACGTGTTCTACAAGGCATAATACACGTAAGACACAAAATTGCAATATCGATTGAACTTATCATATAGGATGAATGTGTCTATTTGTTCAATTTTATACAAATTTAAGTGTCTACTTCTGCATACCGAAAGTTAAAGGTCATAATTGTCAACTTACATCAAGTTAAGGGTCATGTAAAACAAAGTTCAATAATTTTATTAGATAAATTCTTATAATTATGTAATATTTTGACATACTACTTGCATTGCATTATTACCTTTTGTGAAGTTATAATGCCCTTGTGATAATTTATTTTTTTCCATTCTAATACCAAAAAGTAAAATTAATTATTATTTTTTACCTTGGTACCTAACACAACCTTAAAAGACACACAGTAAACACTATAGTTGTGTGAACAGAATAATGGACTATTGGCTGGTCTTGTACTCTTGTTCACACTTGTATTTAAGCGAAAGGAAGGATATAATTCAGTTCAAACAAAGTGAGAGAGCAATAAATTTATTATGGAGTTAACTTATTTGCTTGATCAATTGTTATAAGATGTACGAGACATCACAAGTGTTCAATCTTTCAATAGTATTTTTTATTCTATTGATCTAAGTCATTTCAGGGCAGACGAAGAAATCGTGAAATTTAGGAAGTTAAAACTAGCGTTTAGCTATAAATTTTCACATATTTTTGACAAGGCATTTTTGAATGAAGTTTCACCATATGTTTGGTCATAAATTTTGAAAAAATATTTGACTTTTAAAAAAATATGATTTATAACCATAAGTTTTAAATATTATGTAAAATATCAATAAGTTTGTATTATCATTTTATAATAAAATGTTTCGTGGAAAGTCATGACAACAAATATGAGTATGAATTTGGAAAAAGAGGAACAAAACACTATACGAAAAATTACTATTACTATTTGTAATTCAAAGTGGCTTCGGAGAGTAAGCTCGGATATAAATTTTGTACAACAAACTAGGAAAAGGTTTTAGTTCAAAACTATCAATATGAGTGTTTATAAAATATTAAAATTTGGGGGTTATTTCTCAGTTTTTAAAAATTCTTAAATACTACTCCCTCTGTCCCTAATTACTTGTCGACTTTTGAATTTGCACACCTATTTAAAAATCAATCCAAATCTAAAATTTAAAAACTTGTGATGTTTGCCAAATAATGATAATTATATAGCCACACACAAGTTCCCACATTTCCCCCAAATTTTTCCCAAATATATTTACAACGAACATGATCTAACTCAAAATTCTTTTAAAGTAAAATCAACATTATCAAACACAATCTACTAGATAGATCTTCTAAAGAACATATATCTTCAAATAGTAGGACCAAGAATAAATGGTCAAACTCAAACCCAATGGCTGCTTGACTTCACCAAGATTTTATCTTTTGGGGCCAAATTGTTGTACACAATAAAACATAAATAATACTCTCGTTATTTTATATCAAAATAACTGAATTATTTAAAGTTTATACGTGAATTATTTTTTATATTTGTCTATTCCTTTAAATTTTAATAATATTCGATAGTATAGTAAAGAGGGAGTCTCATTTAACATAGATTTTTGGCCATTTAATGTACAAGTAGATGTATACATTACACAAACCAAATCCCCTTTTGTTTATTTGTTTAATTCATTCATGGAATGTAGTCATTTTTCTACCTTATATTTCATTTGAACCAAAAGTCCACAACACAAACATAACTTAAAATTGATGAAGAGACAATGGAGAGCTATATAAATTATATTCTACCGGTGTTTCGAAAGACGAGGGCGTGAAACAGACCTTTTATTTAGTATTGACTAAGGTATAAGCCTCGATATATGGAACATAATTTTAAAATAATTTATTTTTATCATAAACAAGAATTAAGATAATGTTATAGAAATATTTAAAAGACATAAAAAAAACTTACAGTTCAAAAATAGACTTATTTAAATTTAAATTTTTTAAATGTGTCAGATTAATTGGAACGGGAGTACATAAAGTGGATATTGGAAGGAACATTTTGGGGAATTGGGATTAGAAGGAGAAATAAGACACGTCTATATATTTTTAAAAATGGAAGCCAGCTAATGATCTTATATTATATGGGAAAATAAAATAAAATTTACAGCTAATGCCAATATGCTTGTGTGAAAAGGTTTTTGCTTACGTGAATTATTCTAGACAATTTATTTAATTAAGAAAAAGAAACAGACAAAAAAATGGAAAGGAGCACCACCTCATGGTATATCATCATCTTGCCTACGTGATCAATGCTTCGAAGAATCGCTCGATAAATAATGTATGCATTAACTTTGTGTATTATTAGTAGTATTTGGTTTTGTTAATTGACAAGTATTACTCTTAACATAATTAAAAGTACAATTATTTCTTAAAAACTTCTATATTAGAAACAAAAAAAGATACTAAAAGATTCATGGTTATCCAAAACAACAAAGAAATAAAAAAGAAAAAATGTAATCTTATCGTGCTCTAATTTTTTTCCAATATAGAAATCAATTATTATTATTAGAAAGAGACATAAAGAGTGAGGAAAATAATATGAAAAAGTCTTTCCCACTAGAAATATTGAACTGCCTCCTGCCGACCAAATTAATTAAATTGTTTTTTTTCTCTTTTTTTTTACTTGCCATATTTTTTTTAACGCGTTTAAAAAATATATTAAGTAAAAGAGTAAATAGATTAAATTAAATTATTTTATTTATCTATTAATTTCAGTTTTATTACTTCTCTCTTTTTATCACATTAATCTCTCATCCATTTATTTTTATTTTAAGTAAAATTAAAGATGAACAAATGGACAAATACCAATGGCGGCTTTTTTGGAATTCTTTAAATCTATCTCCACTAAGATTTGCATTTAATTTTTGTTAATATTCCTCGTCCTCTTTTAGTTGTCATATTGTTCTTTTCGAAAGTCAATTTGATTAATTTTTAATATTAAATTAAATTACATTAATTTGATATTTTAAACTAAAAATTTAGATATTAAAAAATTATACGAAAAATACTGTAAAATATAATTTTATTGCATATTATGATGAAAATACATCGTAAAATATTAATCAAAGTTCTTATTGTTTAACTCTAAAAAAATATATCTTTTGGGATCAAATTCATGGAAACACAAACACACAAATTCACCATTAAACTTTATAAGTTGTATTTGTTTAATATTGTAAATTATAATTTTTATCATATTAATATCAAAAGGTCTATATTAACTTATAGTACTTTGTTTATAATTTTTATTTTAAAATATTAAATTAATATAATATGATATAATTTATAAATTATTTAAATTAACTCTGAAAAAGTAAGAATAATACTTGAAAAAAAGAGTACAATTCACATAAATAAACAAAAAATTAATCGTATCATTATCCTCTTGTTCGTCTTATTAAAAATAGTTATACTATATGGTTAGTCATAGTTAGTTGTGGTCAGATTCTGTTGTCATCATAGTTCAATTGTCTTCCACAATGAGGACAATAAAAAATTTCATAACTATATATGGAAATAAAAAACAAATGTAACATATCCTGAATTAAATAATATGAAAAAGGCAAAAATCATCATAAACTATTAAAAATAGAGTAAAAATATCTTTAATCTGATTTTACCCAAAAATATCCTTGTTGGTTAACATAATTTTTGAAGGTCGAACGATAGTTAGATAGTTAAGAATTGCCTTTTTTATTTTTCTATACTACAGTCTACAAGTTATGTTATTAGTCGTGTATTAATTACTTCTGTAGTTTTTTGTCTTCTAAATTTGGATTTATGTTTTATTTATATTTCAATTATCGTTTATCTGGTTATGATTATTGTTTAGGATAATTTGTTAGGTTATTGGTAATATGTTATCCTGACTGCTTTATTTTTTCGCTAGTTGTTACTCTATATTATGTTGTATTACTTTTTTCTTGAATTAAGTATTATCAGTTTTTTATCTTCAAAATAGAGATAGATCTATTTACATGTTACCATTATATATCATGTAATATACAACATTTCTATTAGAAAAGTTATAAGATAGACACATTTTTTTTGGATCGAAAATATAAAACTCTACAGAGTATGTTAGTAAACGACTCACTATTTATTTGCATAGCTGTATAAATTTTTCTTCTTTCTCTATTTCATGTCCCCCTTATTCCCGACATGCTATGGTACCTCGAAGTGGCCTTATAAAAGGGTTTTGCAAGCGATTGCTATACTATATACTATTTTGTTTGCCGTTTATTAATTTGAGAATTTGAAGTAGGTAAACATGTACCCCATTTTGTGATTTGAAGGTATTAGGTTCAAAAGTAGTTGCATAAAATATATGCTTAAGTAGTTTTAATCAATTAACACTTTTAAGTTTCCATCCAATATTTTAATAAATATTTAAAGTGGACTTTATTTAGCTTAGTTTGAACCTACACATAAAAATCTATGTTGTCATATTCTAGTTTTTAAAAAATAATTTATCTATACTTAACACACCTCACCTTCTAATTTTTTTTATCCACATCGCTAATGTAAAAGACATTTTCAATACTACCTTTTTAAAACAAATACTCCCCCTCTGTCCCTAATTATTTTTCTATTTTTTCTTTTTTTAGTTATCTCTAATTATTTGTCTATTTTGACAAATAAAAAATAACAAATTTTTTTCCCTCTTATACACTCAAAAGTCAAAAGGTAGAATCTTTTAAAAATCTTAAATTTTTAATTCATCTACTTTATAATTAATAGGGGTAAAATAATAAACTCACTATATTAATTATTATTTTCTTAATAGATGTCAATTCAAAAATAGACAAATAATTAAAAACAAAGTACAAGATAAACGAAAAAATAGTGAATTAATCCGAACTCATAAAACCCAAAAACTAAAAAATACTAGTATAAATATTGTTGTTCTTATCAAAATCCAAAAAGGGAGGAAAAATAAACAACCCCACAAAAAGGCAAAGACAAAGAAAAAGGCGGAAAAGGGGATTTTGAGGATATATTTTTTTGGATAAAGAGAATCATCAAATTAATGATTAAATCACAATGAATCAATCACCCACGGTTGCATCGGGGAACGCGAGACGTTTGGTGCGTTGAATATAATAATAACAATAAAAATTGAGAATTGAGATAAAAACAAATTCCCCAAACTTGAATATACTCACCAAACAAAACACTTACATATGATCCTCTCATATTTATTTTCTCCATCTAAAACTTAGGAGATTATTACATATAATTAGAGAGAATTACAACTCAAAAAGAGTAATTCCACACATAATAATAATTATACAGAAGTTCAGATCTGACTTTAAAAATTACAGAATCTCACAACTCCAAATCAAAAATCAAGCAAACAATAATTACCTTTTTTCTTCTTCTTTCATATTACATCTGATTAAAAAAGGCAATCACAATTCACACAAATTAGAACAAACTTCAAGCCATGAATAAGTTCAGACGAACTTATTCATGCCGTTGGCGGCGGCGGTGGACTGATGGAGCCCACCGAAGTGGTGACGGTAGAATTACCGTCAGATTAATCTCCTCCACCGCCGCCACCAGAAGTTTCCCCTAATAGTATTTTAGGGGAAAACAGAGAGGTTACGGTTTCGACTAAGCTCTCAAAAATTTGAGCTTTGATCTGACCTCTTTTCGGAATAACTCCTCTGTTTTTTTGTTTCTGTTCGGAATTCGGTAGTTTAGCTGCAGCCATCGGAAAATTAAAGAAGAGTACATCATATAAAATAGGACGAAAGAAGTATATAATAATTAACTTAAAATATCACTATATATAATTTGAGACTAAGAAAAGAGTAATGTAAAACTAGAAGTTGGCGTCTAGAGTCAAGAAAGTGAGTTTTTATTTTTTTTATGATTGATACAAGTTTTACCGAAGAAAGATACTTTTAGAGTAATATAAAAAGTACTCCTAGTAGGTGCCTTTTTAAAAAATAAAATAAAATACATATAAATAATATTAATTGAGTACTTTTTAATAATAATACTATAAAGACTTATTTTTTAATATTATAAATTTCACTGAATCAGCAAGTGTGAATACGAATTCTTGACCAATGGACTGACAGTCAAGTGTTGAACATATGGAGGGACCCTTAAGGTGCAACAAGATCGTATTTTATAAAGAGAAATCAGAAAATCGATTCTCTTTATCACACTTTTTTAGTCAAGTTTATTGTATTAGACTTGTCAAATGTGATATAAATCACTTATATTAATTATTACACAAGAATAAATTTATTCAATGAGCAAACAAATGATATCAATTGCGGGTTTCGTTTGGATCAAAGTATTAACATCATGTGAAAGATATCAATTGTAAATCATGATAGCGATAAATCAAATAATAAAGATAAATTATTTAAAAAACAACTCTATGAGACATTTCGATTAAAAAAATTAATTATAAAAAAATAATTTAACTTACCTTATTCGATCATGAATATTATTTTAATTACTAAAATGATCAAAAATGTCCCTAATATATGAAAAATAATTCACAAATATCCTCTGTTTATTCGATTTAAAAATTAAATCCACCCACTTTTTAAAGTTCATTGAATAAGAAGGAAAATTAGAAAAATTGAAAGTAAAAATATCATCTCTCCAGTTATGAACATAAAACTGCACATTGCAATTTGGATTTTCAAAGATTTTTTCCTTTTCGAAGATAAATACTAAGTCAAATGGTAGGGGATGAACCTAGTCCTAGATGAATTTTGAGTATTTTTTTAATTCTATTCTAGATGTTGCTATAGATCCTTCTAGAAGGTCTAATTATTACTCTCTACCAAATAATAATTGTCCACTTTTGACTTGACATATCCCTTGAAATAATAAATTATAAGAATAATATTTGACTTTATTAAATTTAATGTTTTGAAAAATGTGTTAAACGGAGTAATAAATACTCCCTCCATCCACAATTGTTTGTCAGGGTAAGGTCATGCACATCCCTCAAGGAAAATTTAATAGAAGGTGTAATTTGACTAATATAACCCTACTATACCAAGAATACCAAAAGTCTACATAACTTTTCAATTGAACTACACTGTCATTAAAGGTAGAATTGGAAAAATGTAATTAATTGTTTCTTGATTGTTTAAATTGACAATTAATCTTGAAAATCTAGTTTTAGTATACCTGCCAAATAATTGTGGACGGAGGGAGTATTACTTAATAGCAAGGGTAAAATAGACACAAAAAGTAAATTATCTTTTAATTTTTTAAATTAAACAAATATTATTGGACAACTATTTTTAATATAATGGAGATCTATTATTGAACGGTGGGAGTAGCTAATTCGAAAAACGTTAAAATTTAATTTGACCCATAATAGAATTTATAATAGACACAAATATTAAAATTGTCATTACTTGAATCTTTGCTCCTAAGTTTCCTACTAAAAAAACTTACTAATCCTTTTTATATTTGAGTAAACACTAGGTACTACAATTCGTACATGTGGCAATATAGCATAATTTTTTTGTAATTTTTTTATTAAGCGACCCTCAAATTAAATTAGTTCTCCTCAATAATATTCTCTTCATGATTAAAGATGTCAAGTGTCATTATATGTATATTTCAAAAATAATCTAATCTGTCTTACAAATACAAAAGTAAGATTTGCATATATTTAATAGCGGAACACTAGGGTTATTTCTAAGTAGCTCAAAAATATAATGAAGCAAATATACCAAGAAACAAAGAAATTAACATTTAATATATATACATCTGATAATAACTATGATGTATACAGCTAATAAGTTGGAATTTAGAAAATTTATTGAAAAGTTGCATTCACATTTCGTAGCAATTTAATTCAACTTATTTCACACACTTCATCTCCTACGTAACCTTTTTTTTTTCTTCTTTTGACCAAAGAATAGTTTTTCTTTTGGATTGTTTTTGTAAGTTCATGAAATAGTCAAAAAAAAAAAAAGGACAAAAAAGATTATTACTTTAAAAAAATGGAAATAACCTAACCTTTTTATGATTTGAATAATAAAAAATTGATCCTGCACACTATTTTTTTTACGAGTTGGAGTCACAATTTTTCAGTATATTAATGCTTTCATAGTTCATTTTTACTTGTTCATATATCAAATTAATATAAGTATAGTTAAATATTTACACTCGAATCTCCCGACTTTGAAGTATGTTTTTAATTGGAGTGGGGCAGAAGAAGTTATATTGTTGCCATGTGTAATTCAGACAGTGATTGTCATGCAGAGGATAGTGTTATATTTTTTATTCGATACTTGATATCTGCATTGAACCGAATTAATTGTATGCGCATTGAATATGGCTACATTCGAAAGATAAAAAATTTTATTAAGAATTTTTCATATCTAAATCTCGAATTTGATACCTCTAATTATTGAGGGATAGAATGATCTTATATCATTATCACAAATGTCTTTTTCTTTCTTTCTTTTTTTTAAGAAAATAATAATAATGAAAGTTCCATATAAGATGTGTCCTAAGTGCCAGCTTGAAATTAGTTTGGTGTAAATAATATGAGTTGTGTTGATCAATCAAGGTTGTGGTTCATTTTTATATAAATGTTTTAGTTTCGAACTTCTTTTAGTTATAAAATAACTTTTATTAGAAATATTTTATTCTTTACGTCTTTAAAAATAAATTTTTTAATATTTAAATTTAATCAAACTTTGATATAAATATCAGACGACGATATAAGTCTCAAGACTATATGATTTACAGTACAGCTAATCAATATCAAAGAATTCAAGCTATTTCACACTCTGACGTCTCCTAATTAAGCAAACCTTTTTTTAATAATTAACAGTAAAATGCTGTCGTACTTAAAAGTCAAATCCAATTTTTTGTTCCTAATCATAGATATCATCAAGATGGCGTGGTGGTGGTGGGTGGTGGGGGGACTTAATATTAATTATTGTTAATATTTAAAGGCAAATAAAAGATTTTACATCACGTGATGCCAAGTGTTATTGAACCTAGTATTAATTTTGTAATTTTTTCATGATACTAAATGAACGACATTCAATAAGATTGCTAGAGATTCAACCTTTCGGGTAGCTCAATGGTTTGGGCTTGAAATTTTCATATTAAAGGTGTCAAGTTTAAAATTTCTTGCTAGCGGATCGAGCTCATTGCATCGGACTTGTTTAACGTGGGTTACCTCTCCGATGTGATTTACGAGTTATTATATAAGACTGTGAATTTTATCATTTGTGCACCCAAAGAATAGCAATTGCACGGATTTTCTATATCACGATATCTCCGAAATGCTAGCTCATCTCATGAATATTACGTGTTTCCTCCTCCGTTTTCAGTTTAAAATTATGGGTGTGTTTTGGTATGAAGGAAAATGTTTTCCTGAAAAACAAGTTGATTTTTGACATATTTTCTCATGTTTGGTTGGTGAGTAGAAAATATTTTTCGAAAATTTTTTTTAGTGTTTGATTTATGAATGAAAAATACTTTTGAAATTGAAAATACTTTTTAAAAACACTTAAAAGAAATTTGGGTGGGGGTGGTAGGAGGTGGGTGAGGGGGGGTGGGGGTTGAGGGTAGGAATGAAAATATGAAATTTTGAAATTGATTTTTTTTTAAAAAAACAAACTTAAATTTTTTTTTTGGGGGGTGCGGGGTGGGGGATGAGTGGGGTCGAGGATAGGGGTGAAAAAATGAAATTTTGAAATGGAAAATATTTTTTAAAATCAAATTTAAAAATCTTTTAAAAGCTTCACGTTTTAATAATAAAAATAAAAATTGAGAAGCAACTTTCACATTTTTTTTATAAATAAAATAATGAATTTCAACTTATTTCACACTCACCTTTCCTACTCCAACCTTATCTTTTTTTTCTTTTGACCAAAATCATCTAATCACTAGAGTACGTTTTAATTTTAATTAATTCTAAACAATTTGAAATTGGCTACGTGGGTTCTGATCTTTCCATAAAATTATTGTTCTTATTCTTATTATTATTATTATTATTATTATTATTATTACAATAATTTAATAATAATAATATTAGAAGTTTATCTCCAACTTGAATTTAGATGCTGATTCCACAAACAACGTATTTACATAACAAAAATCAACAACAATTTTAAGAAAACATAAAAATAAAATTATATTACAAACTTTTCTTAATATATTACTCCATACAAATCTTCACAAAAATCACACTCTCAATCACCAGTTTGACAATTTTAGACTAGAAGAATAATTAATTGAAAGTACATATTTTATTTATCATCACTACAGAAAACTTGTAAAAGAAACAAGAACATTACACTGATATTAAAAAAAAAAAAAAATCAGTATGCTAAGCTCTCGCTACATGATAAATGAAAGGAGCAAGTTTGTTAGCTGGTAAACATCAGGGGAATACAGAGTATGTATATGAATTGAGAAAATCAACTAATTTGTTATATATATATTTGACTGTAGATGCAATTTGAGATTATCATAAAAATCTATAAATTTCAAATTCTGAATCAGATCCGACCTGCCGTGTAAGAAATTAACGATTTGCAGAGCAAATACCTCTTTATGGTCAATTATCAGGAGCAATTGGTTTCGGATGGAAGCAACTGCCGATCATGTGATCCACCGATTTCAGTAATTTTTTAAAAATCATACGTTTTACTTGTCCTCTTCTCGGCGGCCACCTTGTGACACGATTATTCATCATCGCCGGCGGGTTCTGCATTTTCCGATGAGATGGATTTGTTATTTGGAAGGAATAATAATTAGAAAGAGGTAAGTGGGAATGGAAGTGAAGTAGAAACAGAGCAGAGCAGTGAATTTATGAAATGGAATATAATGATAGAAGGGCGGGAGATGGAGTTTGGGGTGGTGGGTTTGGGGGGGGGGGGATGTGGAGGCAATTACTTTGCCTACAAGTTTGGCATTAAATTTAATTATTATTTTTTTGGTTAAGAGCCCGGTTTAGATATCATTTATTTCGTTACATTTCGTTGATATCTCAAAAGGTCATTCAACTTAAAAGAATAAGAATGTGAAGGACAAGAGATGAATTTTTAGGGTGAAGGGTGGAATGAGGGGTTAATTACTTTGCACAGAAGTTTGAATTTTTATTTATTATTTACTAATAAAAAGATTTAGATATTACTTATTGCGTTGCATTTAATTGATATCTCAAAAGGTTATTCAAAACGGTAAAGAATAAGGACATGAAGGGCGGGAGATGAATTTTTGGGGTGAAGGGTAGGGTTGGGGGCCAATTAACTTCGCTACAAATTATATGATTTAGTTTATTTTGAAACGTTATTTAATTAGAAGAATTTATATTATAGAATTATTTTTAAAAAACTCAACAAAATCACTCAATTTTAAATTTTAGATATTTATCGAATGTAAAAATGAACCCCATAAAATAAATAATTTTTTAAAAAAAATCACTAAACATTCTTTCTTTGGGAGGTTAAAATAAAAAATATGTCTGATAAGTGGTAATTTTTAACATATGTATTATTCTAAGGTTAAATAGTAATTTTGGTCCTTGTGTTATTGGTTTATTGTAGTTTGGTCTTTGTATTATATGACTTAGCATATTTGACATTTATTTAATTAAAATATGTTATTTTAGTCCCTAAAACTAATGAATGTCAATTTGTTTTCGATTAAGAACACAAAGCATATAACAAACTCTACACAACGAAAGAGTTAGATGTAAAAGAACACAATATTATTGTAATTTGTTAAATAGAAGTGTGTAAATTAATTTTTTTAATCTTTGATGATGAAGTATGAGCCAATCATGGATGCAAAACCAATTGCGAAGCAGATGACAAATTTTTTAGACATTAATACCATGAAATTGAGTATTATATCATTACAATGAAGATGTATGATATACCTTAAATATGTACTATGTATAATAAGGCCTCGACAATCGCCAAAAAAAAAAATGATTCTGACAGTAGATTAGATATTCACTCATAAAAGAAGATAATAATTGGATGTCAATAGAAGTAACAGGATAATTGAAAATAAATATACATGTTGCTTAAAATAATAATTTTTAAATCTGTTAACTTTAGAGACCAAAATAACACATTTTAATTAATTAATGATTAAATATCCTAAGTCATATAACATAAGGATCAGAATCATAATAAAGTTATACTTGAGGGCCAAAATTACCAGTTTTCTATGAAACTAAAAAATAAAAAGTATTCATGCCGTTCATATGTTACACAAAAACCTATTCATTCACAAAAACTTTAGAAAATAAATTTTTTAAGTTAATATGTAAAACAAAGTTTAATGACTTTATAAAATAAAATTTTATAATTATGTTATATTTTGAGATACTGTTCGCATTGCATTGTTGCCTTTTGTGGAGTCATAATGCCCTTAGGATAATATTTTCTTTTATAATTCAAATACCAAAGAATAAATTTAAAAATAATTTCTGGTGAATTATGTTTTACCTTGGTACCTACCTCAACGTTAAAAGACAAACACAGTAAATTTATTATTGTGTGAACAGAATAATGGACTAGTTTGGTTGGTCATGTTCACACTAAGTGAAAGGAAGGACACAATTCAGTTCATGGGAAGTGAAAGAATAATAAATTTATTATCAAGTTTGTATTATTATTTTATAATAAAAATATTCGTGAAAAGTCATTACAAGAAACGTAATTAATATGAATTTTTTAAAAAGAGGAAGCAAACAAAAGAAAATATCATTAATTTGTATACGAAAAATTACTATTACATATTTGTAATTTGAATGACTTCGAAGAGTAAGTTCGGATAAAAACTATATAAAACATATATACAACGGTATAAATTTCAGACAACAAACTAGAATAAGATTTAATTCAAAACTATCAATATGAGTGTTTTATAAAATAATAAAATTTAGGGTTATTTTTAAATTTTAAAAAATTCTCAAATATTAGAATTCGACCTATTAATTATAGTTTTTTTTCTAAAATTTGAAAATTTGTGATTTGTACCAAATAATGATTAATTATATGGCCACACAAGTTCCTAATTTTTTCTCAAATATAATTATGATCGAACATGAGTAATTATATTGCACACACAAGTTCCTAAATGTTTCTCAAATATATTTATGATCGAACATGATCTATCTCAAAATTCTTTTAAAATAAAATCAATATTATCAAACAAAATCTATGAGATAGATCTACAAATAGTAGGACCACCAATAAATGGTCAAACTCAAACTCAATGGCTGCTTGACTCCACCAAGATTTGATCTTTTGGGACTAAACACAATAAAACATAAACTAATGTTCTCGATATTTTATATTAAGTGATTTTTTTATTTTTTTTTATTATTTGAAATAACTGAATTATTCAAAATGTAATATAAATATTTATAAAATATACAAGTTGATGTATACATTACAGAAACCAAATTCCCTTTTGTTTATCTGTTTAATTCATTCATTTATGTAGTCAATTTTTTAGCTTATATTTTCTTTTATGTGAACCAAAAGTCCACAACAAATATAACTTCAAATTGATAAAGAGACAACGGAGCGCTATATCAATTCTACCGGTATTTCGAAAGACGAGGGTGTGAAGTAGACGTTTCATTTAATATTGGCTAAATATGAAACGTAATTTTAAAATATTCATTTTATTTTAAATGAGATACTTTTTAGTTATAAAAATATTTATAACTCGTTTTAAATCATAAATTTTAATTTATTTTTATTTTGTCAAATTAAACCACATTGATAAGTGAAGTGAGTATTATATCTTCCATTCATTAAAGTGAATATTGGAAGGAATATTTGGGGAATTGGGATTAGAAGGAGAAGTAAGACACGTCTATATGTTTTTAAAATTGGAAGCCAGTTAATGATCTTATATTAAATGTGAAAATAAAATAAAATAAAATTTTACAGCTAATATCAATATGCTTGTGTGAAAAGGTAAATATTTGTTTACATGAATTATTCTAGTCAATTTAATTAATTAAGAAAAGAAACAGACAAAAAAACTTAAAAAATGGAAGGAGCACCACCTCATGGTATATCGTCATCAATAATACGTCTTGCCTACGTGATCAATGCTTCGAAGTATAGCTCGATAAATAATACATGCATTAATTTCGTGTATTATTAAAATCTCGTTTCATTATTTTATATAATATTATGCATAACATGATTAAAACTATAATTATTCCTTTAAAAATTGATATTCTTTCAATCATATTAATGAAGGATATTTTTATAAGTAATTTATTTTACTAATTATTTAAAGATCCTTTATTATTTTATTTTTTACACCATTTGATCAATCTTAAAGGATTTTCACAAAAGTAAATTTATGCTCCAACTAAAAAAAATTATGATAAAATGATAAATACCTTTTTATTTTTAAATAAATATTTTAAATATGAAATTATTTTTGTTAGAAAATATTTTATCCTCAAACATCAGACTTTACGATGTCAAAACCAAAAAAGTTTAGCTCCAAACTTCTAGATTAGAAAAGAAAAAAAAAAGATACTAAAAAAAATTCATGATTATCCAAAATAGCAAACAAATAAAAAAGAAAAAGTGTAATCATATCGTGCTCTCATTTTTTCTAATATATAAATCAATTAGAGTATTATTTTATTATTAGAAAGAGACATAAAGAGTGAGGAAAACAATATGAAAATGTCCTGCCGACCAAATCAGTTAAAGTGTTTGTTTTTTTTCCTTTTATTTTACTTGTCATACTTTTTCACATTTTAAAAAATTCATTAAGTAAAACAGTAATTAAATAAAATTATTATTTTTACAATTTAATACTTCTCTCTTTTTATCACGTTAATTTCTCATCCCATTTATTTCAAGTAGAATTAAAGACGAACAAATGGATAAATCCAATGGCGGCTTTCTTGGAATACTTCAGATCTAACTCTACTAGGATTTACATTTGATTTTTGGTACCGCCCGTTCCGTCCCTTTTTTAAAAATTAATTTGACAAATTTTTTAAATTAAAATAGATTACATTAATTCACTAATTTAAATTAAAAAATTAGATATTAAAAAATTATACCAAAAATATTATAAAATATAATTTTTTTGCATATCAATATGATGAAAAAATACATCTAAAATATTAATCAAATTTCTTATTATTTAACCCTAAAAAATAAAAGAAAACCATGACAACTAAAATGAGACGGTGGGAGTATCTTTTTGGGATCAAATACATGGAAACACAAACACACAAATTCAAATTTAAAGCTTATAAGTTATATAAGTTTAATATTGTAAATTATAATTTTTATTATATCAATATCAAAAGAACACACAAACACAGTAGTACTTTATTTATAATTTTTAATATCTAAATTTTTATTTAAAAATATTAAATCAATATAGTGTGATATAGTTTTCTAAATTATTTAAATTAACTCTAAAAAAATAAAATATAATACTTGAAAAAAGGAGTACAATTTATCACATAAGTAAACCGAAGATTAGTCCAATCATTATTTTCTTGTTTTATATTAATCGTTCGTCTTACTAAAAATAAATTATACGATATGGTTAGTTGTGGTCAGATTCTGTTGTCATGATTGTTCAATTGTCTGCCACAATGAGGACAATAAGATTTTTCATAACTATATTTGGAAATAAAAAACAAGCGTAACATATTCTGAATTAAATAATATGAAAAAGGCTAAAAATACCATGAACTATTATCTAGTTATAATTATTGTTTAGGATAATCTGTTTATTTGTAATACATTGTCCTGACCGCTTCATTTTTCGTTAGTTTTTACTCTATACTATTTTGTATTGTTTATACAGCATTTCTATTAGAAAAATTATAAGATAGACAAATTTTTTTTATCGAAAATCTATCGAAAATTCTACTGATTAAGTTGGTTGTTGTCATATTAGCTATAGCTAGTAAATGTCTCACTATTTATTTGCATATACTATATACTATTTTGTTTGCCGCTTAATCTTTCCACCCAGCTAACTAATCATAATACTTTATTAATTTGAGAATTAGAAGTAGGTAAATGTTTATGTACCTCAATTTGTGATTGAAGGTATTAGGTTCAAAAGTAGTTACATAAAATATTTGTTCAAGTAGTTTTAATCAATTAACACTTTCAAGTTTCCATCCAATATTTTAATAAATATTTAAAGTCGAGTTTATTTAACTTAGTTTGAACGTACACATAAACATCTATATTGTCATTTTCTAATTTTTAAAAATAATTTTGCTATACTTAACACACCTCCCCTTCTAATTTTTTAAACCCACCACACTAATGTGAAAAGCACTTCCAATGCCCTTTTGAGACAAAGATAAAGAAAAAAGTTAGTGGATTAATCCGAACCAAAAACCCCATATAGCTCTACCTCTAAAGAAAAAATGAAAAATATTACTCTCTCCGTTTCACATAGAATGGTCTAATTTGACTTGACACAAAATTTTAAAAAATAAAAATAACTTTAAATCTTGTGATCCTAAATTAAAATTATATCAAATATACAAAATTATCCTTTAATCTTGTGGCTTTAAACGTCCCACGTGAAAAATTGAAATTAAAATATTACCAAAAAAAGTAATTCATTTTGAAACAGACTAAAAAAAAGATTAAACGGAGAAAATAGTATAAATATTGTTGTTCTCATCAAAATCCAAAAAGGGTGAAAAAAGGACACAATCACCAAGAAAACAACCCCACAAAAAGGCAAAAACAAAAAAGAAAAAGGCAAGAAAGGGGTTTTGAGGATATACTTTTTTGGATAAAGAGATTATCAAATTAATGATTAAATCACAATGAATCACTCACGGTTGATCGTGCAAACGCGAGATGTTTAGGGGAGCGAACAAACTAATAACAATAAAAAATCAGGTGTAACATAAAATTTGAGAATCGAGATAAAACAAAGTACCCAAACTTGAATATACTCGCCAAACAAAACACTTACATATGATCCTCTCATATTTTTTTTCTCCATCTAAAACTTAGGAGATTATTACATAATTAGAGAGAATTACAACTCAAAAAAAAAGTAAATCCACACATAATAATAATTATACAGAAGTTCAGATCTGACTTTAAAAATTACAGAATCTCACACCTCCAAATTAAAAATCAAGCAAACACTAATTACCTTTTTTTCTTCTTCTTTTATCTTACATCTGATTAAAAAAGGCAATCACAATTCACACAAATTAGAACAAACTTCAAGCCATGAATAGGTTCAGACGAACTTATTCATGCCGTTGGCGGCGGCGGCGGAGGACTGATGGAGCCCACCGAAGTGGTGACGGTAGAATTACCGTCAGATTCATCTCCTCCACCGCCGCCGGAAGTTTCCCCTAATAGTATTTTAGGGGAAAACAAAGAGGTTACGGTTTCGACTAAGCTCTCAAAAATTTGAGCTTTGATCTGACCTCTTTTCGGAATAACTCCTCTGTTTTTTTGTTTCTGTTCGGAATTCGGTAGTTTAGCTGCAGCCATCGGAAAATTAAAGAAGACGAAGGAGAAATTTAAGGAAAAAAAACTGAAAATTATTAGGGCGAAAAAAGCCCCATTGAAGAAGAGAGAGTGAGAGATGAAGAAGGTAGAAGAAACATTAGTTGGAGGTGGAACTACTTATACACGCTTTGTGGAAAATTTGGATCCCACTTTCGAAGAAATTTTTATAATTTTCAAGTGTTCATTTTTACTTATTTGTTATTTTATGTATTATCGAAGCAAATGATAGTAAATAAAAATAATCTCAATTGTATTTATATATTATATTTTATACACTATTGATTAAAGAAAAAAATAAAAATATTTTTTTATATTATCGTAAATGATATGCAGATACCTCGTTATACACTCATACTAATACTTTTGAAATATTAGTGTCTCTGTCGTTCAAAAACTAGAGCACATATGTCCTTTAATCTAACGGAAGACTAAATAGGGACACGTGGCGCAATCTCGATATTTAATAAATGTCGGATTTTTGGATAAGATTATGGCACGTGTATGTCCGTTAGTATAAATGGTATATATGCTCTAGTTTTTAGAAGGCAGGGGCACCAATATCTCAAAAATATGACGGAGGATATCTGCATACCATTTACGATAGTTCAGAAGTATATCTGTCCTTTTTCCTTTGATTAAATCATATTAAATAATTTTCAATAATGACCAACATGAATTGTAATGTCGTATTGAACTATTTTACTCTTAACTAAAGATCTCGAATTTGATTTTTAGTATGGAGAAAACTATATGAAGAAATCACATAAATTGTGGTGCAACATTAAACTACTTTACTTTTAACTAAAAGTTTCGAATTTAATCCTTATCATAAAATATTAATTGCAACAATCATATTATAGTAAACGTAGCTCTCACTATTTATTGCATATGATATTTTGTTTGCCGTTTAATCTCCAACTACCTAGCTAATAATAATACTTTTAATTTGGAATCTGAAGTAGCTACATTAAACTCCCTAATGGGGTCTTAGTCCTATAAAACGCGAATTTAAAATAATTAAACTCTAATAAAATATCAAACAATATAAACTAAAAAAAATAAAATAAACTCTCAACAAAAGTAATACAAACCCCACAAAGAAGGGAAAAGGGAAACACAGAAGTAGAGTGATGAGAATATACTACTTGAATAAATAGAAGCATAGATTCAGGTAGGGAAACACAGAAGCATAGATTTATTGTTTATACATAATTAATATTTATATGTATATATATATATATTGGTAACAAAAATCTGGATTTTTTTAATTTGTGCGTGTTATCCTTGCACAGGGACTATGCTAATCTTTTCTGTATCGTTCCAATTTTATCGAATGTCCCCAAAGAGACTAATATATATATATATATATATAATTATTAAAATTCCTTTAAATTTTTTTCTTCATATATTAACTTCCTTATATTTCGAACTCCTTAATAAAAATATTCACCCCACCACTGAAAATCACCAAACTAAAAAATTATGAAGGTGGAAACAGCCCCATTTGAGAAATATTTGTGCCTAATTAAAGTGCTCATTTTATATTATTACAATTGTGGACAATTTTGATGGGATTCTTCAAAGAAACTTCTCTTTTTAAAAAGTCTCCTACATTTACACCAAAACTAGATAAAAGTCTACACTTTTTTCTTTTTTTTCCAATAATATAAAACTAGCATGCCAAAAAAAAAAACTCTTTTCGTTTTAATTTTGTTTGACCTATTTTATTTTTTAATCTATTTAAACAAAGAATGACTTTTTCCTTTAAACCCAGTATTTCTATTTATTTCATCCCCACTGACTTAACTTGTTATAGCTTACTTGATATAAAAATATTTTTTTATTTTGTAATTTTATATTATGATGTAAAAAAATAAATTCAAAAACATTATTTTAAAATAATAAAAATGTATAATAAATAAATTAAAATGAAGAAAGAAATACCTAAGCGTTAGAATTGAACGGAAGGAGTATATGCTGAAAATTCTACATGGAATAGTGAGTTGGCATGTTGGCCGACCAAAAATTCAATTTAATATAGACCTTTGGAAATTTAGTTTGGATATGTGCTATATGAAATTATGAAAGTTTATAAATTTTTTATAGTTTGTGGATTTTTAATATTGGTGAGAAAACTAGAAAATACAATTTAAAAAGTATAAATTTTGACTTTATTGTAATCTTATTTCATATTATAAATCTAAATAAAAATTATTTTGAATATTTTTAAATCAAAATAATTTTTATAGTGCTTTAAAATAAAATGAGTTCACTTTTCACGTACTTTCTTTGCAGTGTTACGTAAAGTGCCTAAGTTGGAAACAACTAAGCATATGGACTGCCAATATTTGACCAATTTTAGTAAGAATATTAGATTCTCCAAACATTTATTACTTCATTTTCAAAGTTGAATTGAAGGAAAAAGTTGTCTTGAATCACAAGAATATTGTTGAATAACCAAAATACTTACCATAAAAGGGCCAAAAGAAAAGAAAAATCTTCTTAAATAAAGTTAAATCCATTTTATTTCCCATTAAAAGAAAAGAAAAACTCAAATATTTATCACCTCAAAGCTGGAGTGATAGACCAATAAAAGTTGTGGTGGAGATACTAAGTGGCAAGTACTTCTTTATTCTTAATAAGATGTCTTGAGTTAGAGTTTCTCTGGATACAAAGTCGTATGTATTAGAAATGTCTTTACTTTTCAACGCAAAAATTTTCTAGGCGAATCTAAATTTAATAAAACTCTAATACGTATACCGAATTCCAGACGAAAAACAAATAAAAAAGAAAAACTAGAGTGATGTGGAGCCAATGCTTATCTAAATAATTCAAAAGGTAACTTTGATTCAACAAAGACAAGAAACGGTCTTCCTCCCTACCAGCTGACATTTGACTCTGAAATCGTTATCATGACATGTTAATTACGACTATTATGATCGTTGGTACGAAGAATAATAAATAATTAATTTTAGAATATTATAATTTTTTTAGGCATTAATATTGTAAAATGAACTGATATATTATCGTAATGAAAATGTAAGATATAGCAGAAGCAATTAATAGGGAAAGTACATATGTTAGGGCCTTGCCAATCACCAAAAAATAATTTTGACAGTTAGATATTCACTCCTTAAAAAAGATAATAATTGAGTGTCAAATAGAAGTAAAATGATACACAAAAATAAATGTATATGTTACTTTTAATAATAATTCTCAAATCTGTTAACTTTACGGATTAAAATAACATATTTTAATTAATTGAAGGTCAAATATATTAAGTTATATAACACAAGAATCAATATTACAATAGAGAGAGAAAGAGAGGGGCCAGGGGGTGAGTGGAGTGGGGTGGGCCGGTGGGGGGATTTAAGTTATATTTGCCAACGGTGTCAAGATATTTTTATATGGAAAAATTACTTGGATGAGTTCCTTTTAATAAATAATTAGTGATTTTAGCGATATTTTTTATTTATTACCATTTATAGCAATATATAACAATAATATGTTAAATCTGCAATATGTATTAAAAGTGAATTAAGTATGCAATATATATGTATTATAATTATTTTTAAAAATATATTGTGCTTGTTTGGTAAGAAATTGACACATTGTATTATAAATGTATTAAAATGTGTGATAAATGTATTATCCATCAATAAAACTTGTATTATGTGTGAATAATAAATTGTTCTTTGTAATATGTATTAAAATTGTATTAGACATGTATTAAAAGGGATCAAGTGAAAAAAAATGTTATTGCTATAAATGGTAAATATTTTTTTATTATAGTATATTTATGTAAGTTTCCCTTTTTATATTAATGGTGGATATATTATCTAGAGGTTAATTATCATTTTATTATGTTACTGATTTAATATTTCTTAATAACTTTATCTATAATTAATTCTTAAACTTTTCAAACCTCTTTTTTAAATTTTGATATTTGTTCTTTCATATACCGTATACACCCGATTTTTTTGAAGTCCATGTCATTTATACTTGCGAGCCATAAAAATCAATCAAACCTACTTCTTTCTTTTTTTCATTCGGTGTCTGGAGCACAGATTAAAGCCTCGATTAAATTCAGATCACACACTGCAGGCCCCTTCATGGGTGGCGCTCCCAACAAAATTTTCTTCATACACAAAGCTCGAACCTGAAACCTCTGGTTAAGGATAAAATACTACCACCAGTGCACCACAACCCATGTTGATAAAAAATAATCAAACTTACAAAAAGTTTCAACTAATAAAAAGGGATTAGTAGAACAAATCGTTAATTGAGAATTAATATAATTGATTCCAATTTTCTTGAAATGACGGGACGATTAAATCAACCAATTATTATAGCATACTTTCATTAAAATAAATAAACCAAAGTCTTTGGCCGTACTATCGTACAATCATTAAGGAATTACACAAATTAAAGAAGCATAGAATAATCTAAAGCCATGGACCATTCTTGTTTGTATTTTATAGTATCATCTCCTATTAAAAACTAAAAAGAAAAACATACACAAAATGTCACATGTGATCAAGTGACAATCATCATTCAAATATACGATCAATCAATATATATCGAATTTAATCATGAGATTCATTCAATTTCATGAATGTCAAGAGTAACCATCAAAAAGTGCTATATGATTTTTTGATGGTAAACTTATAGAAGCAAAATTCCAACATTTTCCAAGCTTTTGAAGCAATAAAAAACATAGTTTTGCCCAAATTCTCAAAAATTTGAGTTTTAATTTGGCCCCTTTTTGGTGGAAGCATAGTCATCTTGTTCTTTTGGTTCTTTGGAGAAGCAATAGTCCTTAATTGATTATGCGATCGTCAAGAAATGTATTGAATAGAAAAAAATGAAAAAATTTAAGTTTTATACACCGATGGTGTAAGTAACTTTTTATACTATCAATATAATTTAATCGATAATAAACTTAGAGAGCGAAAAAAAGAGAAAATATTGGCAAAGTGGGAGACTAAAGTGAGTTGGGGTTATTCAAGGAAAAGAAGATGATAGAAAAGTAGGGATTTTGGTGAGATTATATAGAGTCTCAAAAAGGGGGGATTTGAACATATTTAAACTTTGAGGTCCTTTTAAGCAAATTAATTAACATATTAAAATTTCTATAAATCACTAAATTTAACCAAAGTGTCCATAAAATAGTGATTGGAAGCAATTTCTTGGCAAATGTATAGACAATTCATACTTGTCGACTTTGGTTCAATTGATGGTCGGTTATGCAATAAGGTCATCCTTGTCATGTTAAATAATGCAGGATATGGAAGTATTGTGTGAGCGTTTGATCATGATACAATTATATCAGTTTGAAATTGTTTAAGGGATAATATGGCATTCACATAATTAAAATGTCTTTTTAAAAATTTGAAATAACTTCAGGTGTTACTTTATTTCTCCTCTTTTTACTTGCTTTATTTCTATTTGTGAAGTTCCAATTTCACTAATAATCTTTGCTCTTTCTAACTTCCCTTTTCCTCCAATACTAGTTTGACTTTTATATATAATATAACATACATGATGTTAGAAAATTTATACTATCAAGTCACATATACTTATTGGAGTAGGTATATAACTTTTATCTTATTTTCATTATTACAAATTCTGTTTTGAGGAGGATAATTTGTATATATCTTCAAGATAGTGTTATAATTTTTTTTAAAAATATTTACATCATCAATGATTTTAATTGAGCTACTCCTCGAGATCAATTAACCAAGATTTTGATCATTGATATTTTTATAATGAAAATTAGATTCATCATTAAAAGGTATTCTCAATATTTACTAGTGTTTGCATTCTAGAAGACCCACTAGACAATGTTCTTTGGTTTGGTGTGAGAATCAATTTTCAGACCAATGCCACACACATGACCCTTTTGCCTACATGCATCACAGTACAAGTTGTGGGTCCTTATATCCTTATCAAACGCATGATGTCAAATATTATAACTTAGGTAATAATGCAATTTTACTTCTTAACAAAGTTCACTAAATAGATACCATGCATGTTCGATCATGATTTCGATCCGTATCGCATCAAATCCCCCGTAGGCCTTGACATATGAAAGATATTAATGTTATTGCTAACCTAACCAATATGTGCCTTGTTCAATATGAATACCACTTGTTAGAATAAAATATTTATCATTATGCTAAAAACTATAGTCGACAGAAAAGATGCAAACTTTATTTAGCAAACACTACTGCCAGTCTGCCACACATATCAATATATTTGCACCAAAATTATAATTCTCATGTATATCCTATCCACACACTGACACACATGGCCTTTCTTGTCTACATACATCACAGTACAAGTTGTTGTTTTAATTTTATTTAGACACTTTAAATTAAGTTAAGTTTTAATTGATTACCTCAATTCCAAGTATTTTAATTAAATATTTTTAATTTAAATTTTGATTTTTTTCTTCTATGTTCTCATTTCATTTATTAGATAATCAAGTTAATTATAGAAAATATACATTGGTTTGGAGGGTGATCATCCATATGGATAATCGAAATCACTCTCGCCTCAATGCCTTCTGAATCAAACTTATCGTATAAAAAGGAAATATGACATTTCTTAATTATAATTTATATGTATTCGCGTCAATAAGCTACTTTTCAAAATTCAAAATTTTGAATTAAAAGTGTGAAACCAATTTGATTTGGAATAAACATAAACCTCTTTTCTCTTCGGTGCGCGAATTTGAATTTAGTCCTCCGGAAGGAAGAAGGAAGACATTTTTGGTGGTAGATGGCGAACAAGCTGCTCAGCGAAATGGGTCTTCCCAACTCCATAGCCAACATTTTTGCTGCTCGTAACCTTATTACTGCCAAGGTTACTTTTAACCCCTTTTTCCCCATTTATTTCTTTTACCTAATGTAAATTACACAGTTTTCAAATGTAAGAATCGTTGTTGCCTTATGAATTCTTCAATCTTTAGCATTTCCATTATCTGAGTTTATTTTAGTTGTTGGGTTCTTCAAATTTATGTAGGAAATGTACAGGTCCAGCCCTAATTTTGATCCTATTGTGAAAGGCAATTATGTTTTAAAGATTGATTGATATTTCTAAGTGTTGAAAGTCTATTAACACATGTTGAGGTGAAACTATAGCACCCAATGAGTAGTTTTTGCTTTTTGAAATTAGAATTGCCAGCACAAGTGTGTAGCCAAGTGGTCAATGAAGTGACATTAGCACTGTGAGGTGTTAATTCAATCATCTTTTCATTTGGTTTAGTTTTTGATGGATAGAGTTACCTGATATATGGGAAGTATCGCGTCGAATTAGTTGTGGTGCACGTAACTTGGCCCGGATACCACATTTATTAAAAAAAAAACAAGAAACAAACTAGAAGTTATGTTTCACTTGAAATCACTATGAAGGAAAGATAGAAATTCAACATTTTAGATTGTAAAGTTGAGGGGAAATGTAGGGTTTTTTATAGAAATAAGTAGTGAAATATGGGAAATGGGAATACTGTATTAGATGAAGGTGCAGGGGAATGGTATTCACTATTGGTAGAGGTGATTGAAGTGAAAAACTACTGATGATGTTTGTTGATTTGGCAGCTGAGGTGTTAGAGATGTCAAGTGGAAAACATTTTATGCACTCTTAAGTCTTAACTCTTAGGGAATTAGTAGCTATGAAACAAGAAAATGCTTTCCTAGTTTTTTTGCTAAACCAAATGAAATCTTTATGGAACTGTTCAATGCCCTTACAAGCACTGAGAAGTTATCTCAAGCATGTGTGGAACTGTCTGTGCTGAGTGCGCAGGTCGCGGGATGATATCAAACAAGGGAAAAGTTTATTTACAGTGCACCTTTTCTTTCTTTGTTTTTCCGCAAGTTCTTGTTTCTGTATCAATAGACACCTGAGCAGGGTGAGGAGAAACATTGATCATCGTGAATGCTGGAAATTGATCTTCAGATAGATTACTGATTGTTGTTTTCATCTTTCACGTGTGCATATGTGTCTGTTTTTCCCTTATAATTTAGTACTCCGGTTTAAGTGCAACAAAGATCCCACCTGGAACAGAGAAGTGAGGGAATCAATTTTATGTTTCCTGTTTTGAACCTTGTTAACTTCCTGACACATTGCTTTCAATGCGTCCCCATTAATTTATGTTTGTTCTATTGTCTCAGGACGTATTTTCACTGACAGAATTTGAGTTGATGGAATTGCTAGATGTGGATTTGGCTGTAGTAACATCAGCAGTGGCACACATCAGTGAAATTGCATGCCCTCCGTATCAAACTGTAGGTGTATAAGGGCAGACTATGTAGTTGAGTTTTTCAAGAAGAGATGCAAATTCACTTCCCCCTTGCTTTTCTGTGACTTTAGGCACTGTCATTGTTGGAACAGCGTGGTCAAAATGAGAACATGGCTGGCCATCTTCCAACTTCTCTAAAAGGACTAGACAATGCTCTGTGTGGGGGAATTCCTTTTGGTGTTGTGACAGAGCTAGTGGGTCCAGCAGGCATTGGTAAAACCCAGGCATGATTATCTGTTTCTAACTCAAAAAGAAAACGTGTTTTCTGGACTTCTTTCGTATTTGGTGGCTGTTGGAACTTTGGGTTTCTTGGAGTTTCTTCAGTTCTATTTGTTGTGTTTGCAAGTGTATGTATTGAGACATTTTCATATTTTTTATCAGCAACTAGTTTATCTTCCCATAATAGTGCTGTGTTTCCTTGTCATAAAAGAAAATAGTGCTTTGTGTTTCCTTGCTTTTAAATTGCCTGTTTTGCCGTTAGTATGTTTTTTTCATTGAGCTTATTCTGTCGTTAATTGCAGTTCTGCTTGAAGCTTTCATTACTAGCTTCTCTTCCTTCAAGTTATGGCGGCTTAGATGGTTCTGTAATTTATATCGATACAGAATCCAAATTTAGTTCACGGAGGTAACTTTCAGGCTTTTGGTACTAAGGTTGCTATGCTTAGTGGAAATAGTGACCTTTCTGTTTCTGAAGTGTCTTCCCAGGATGATAGAAATAGGATTTAATAGCTTCCCAGAAGTATTTCAGACCGAAGGGATGGCACAGGAGGTATGTAACATATTGTCTAGTGCTTTTTTTCATATTTCCTTAAATGCAGAGGGACCACCTGCTGCACCTATGACTAACTAACTACTCTGGAACAACAACATTGAACAAGAGAGTGAAGTTTTAAAATCAATTTTCAATGAAGTTCATATTATGAGGATTCATCAACCCCAACTTGTTTGGGACTGAGATCTTTGTTGTTGTCGTTGTTGTTGGTTCAATGAAGTTTATGAATCTCGTCAAAGCTGTTTTATATTATTAGCAAGTCTATGATTAATCATTTGCAAATGGATTTCCTTTCCCAACTAATTTTATTCTCCCCTTTGAGTAACTTCATTCTGAAAGTGAGCTATGAAATGGTCATGATAGGAAGCAAGTTCTAGCTCCTTTATCTTCTACAATTGGTTCACCGATATCATGCCCATTTCTAAGTTGACTTTTTTCCTTGTGGCTTGAGATTTCTATCAACACCTTTCTTCCATGTTCAAGTATGTATGGATGTCTTCACTCACTGTGTCTCTAAAATAAAATGATGAGTAAAGGGCAAAAAGTTGAAGAGCTAAACATTTTCTTAGTTTTGCAAATTAACTATGTCAGAGCAGTTAGTATAGTAAAATCCTTGGCTTATCTTGATGCTAATGCATGCACCCTTTAGTGTTTTCTCTTTAATGCATTGGATTGAAGAGCTTAGTGAGGATGTTCCCCTTGATGTTGCAGATGGCTGGAAGGATCCTGGTTCTAAGGCCAACATCACTTTCTGAATTTACTGATAGGTCTGTTGCAGCTTTACCTATGAACTGTTATTCTGAGTTTTGATGCAATACTGAATTCATGAATATTTAGATTATGGATTATAATGTTGGAGGGAGTATGGGTTAATTAATGGAATTGAAATATGTTTTTGTTCGTATTCTTTTACTTTGAAGAATGGCCTTTGCATTTCAATCACTTCAATTGACGATTAAGATGAAAGGTCCAAAGGAGTTACATAGGTTAATACTATTGATTAGATGGTTGGAAGAAATCATCTTTGTGGGAGTATAATTTGTTTGGTGAATGATGTTCATGACCATGTATACCTTACTGGTCAAACTAAAAATCCATATTCTCATAAATTTATCTTATAGGGATGCAACTAGATATCCACAAAAAATAGCAAAGAAAGAAGCTGATGCTGGATGTCATCACTGGAGAATGAACATACATAGTTTTGTTAAGACAGCAAATGCACAACTCAACTCTTACCCAGTGGCCAGTGTAATCGCACAAGTGGGGCAATGCATAACTTTTACGATTAAATAAAAATGAAAAATAAAAAATCAATTGATGATATGAGTTGATATTAGTTTTTCAATTTTTTTTTCCTGAAATAGGAGGAAATAAAAATAAAATAAGATGCATTTTTTCTGAAATAGAAGGATGAATATGTTTGATCAAAGATAGAAGTTCTGAACGTCCATTTTATGCTTTTAACATTATCTTCTCTTATGAGGCCACATTGTGTCAGATATGTTGGTGCTATTCAGTACTCTGTATGGCATCCCGTATTAACAGTTCCACAAACTCAGTATTATCCAATACTGCAGGGAGAGAGTATTGTCAATAAATAGATAGTTCACCGACTTTATAAAGCAGTGAATAATGTAAGATCTCTTGCTTATGATGTGAGGGATTCAATCCAAGATAATGTTGGAATCAAAAGGTAAATCCAATGGAAGTCAGCTATAATGTTGTTTTAAAGCCTGTGTATCTCCAATTTTACAAAACCAACCAAACACCCGACAGCCAATATATATTAAGTTCATAATGCACATATTTCATTTAGTTCCTGTATTATAATCTCTTTTTCCCTTTAAGTTCATAATGCATATATTTCATTCAGTTCCTGTATTATAATCTCTTTTTTCCTCTTATTTGATCTTACTGTTGTTCAAAACAGCTCCTTCTTCAATAAAGTGATAATTTGTTTACGCGTTGAGAAAATTCCGGTATAGAAAAAGTAGAAAGCCAATGCAAAAGTATGGTTCTTTATAATGACACATAATGCACTATATTGACTGGAACATGGGCACACCATATGTTAACAAGAAATGAAAGACATGCCCTCATCTGTACAAAATCATTTTCTGCTCCTTCAAAAACTCTCCTATTCCTTCCCTCCAAGTACCCACATAAGAGCCAAAATATCCATATTCCACCCTCTATCCATTCTTTTCCTTATTCTGAAAGCCCAGCTCAACATCACATCCTTAATTGTGGCAGGCATTGTCTGCTCTCCGTAACAGCCTCTTATTTCCTTTCAATCAAATTTATCTTTCATTTTGACACTTCTCCAAGTTGTGTAAGTATTGGATGTTTTTATTTTTTATGAATTATTGTCTATGTGTTTCTGTCAGTTTGCAGAAAATCAAAGTTTCACTATTTCAGCACGGTGTGAAATTGCTGATCATTGACAGCATGGCTGCTCTTCTTTCAGGGTAATTCCTTTTTTCACTTTTCCTGTGTAATTGTTCAACTTGAACTTGTGTTTCCTTTTGAAATCTGCTGGAGTTGTGAGATTTTCGCCTAGTATCCACTAAAGAAAATGTGAATATCTTGATAGTCCAGAAAACATTAGAGCATATCCATGCTGATTGTGCTCTTAAGTTATATACAAGAATAATGTGTTAGTGGTATCAGATTCTATGCAAATTTATATAACCATTCTCAATGTGAAATTTTAGGTCTCAGTACATTACAGTGTCTGGAATTCATGGTAGCCTGCTTTGGGGGTTATATTTTATAATTTCTTTGATCATGCGAAAACAGATCTTTGGCACATAATACTCAGAACCCTCTCTTTGCAGTTAGTGTGATTTCATGTCATGTGCAACATTGGATAATAATTTTTTGAAAACTCAGTATCTTTATACTGCTCTCCACATTGTCTTTTTCACCATAGTGATACTTGTGAACTTTTCACTCTTTCCAGTGAAGCTGTACAAGGACCTCAGAGACAACACTCATTGGGTTGGCATATATCATTTATTAAGTAAGAACATTGTCTTTTTGAATGAGTACCTAGGAAGTATCTCTTTCTTCTTCCCCTGTACCAACTATTGATCTGTGTTTTGCCTAATCTGATGCTGTTTGTTTGCCATTTTCAGATCAGTTGCAGAATTTTCACGAATTCCTGTAGTAGTGACCAATCAAGTGAGATCTCAAAGTCGTGATGTAACTTCCCACTATTCTTTCCAAGGTACTGTGGTAGTATCAGTCTTTGCTAGTATTAATAATGACGGAAGTTTTTTTTTTCTTTTCTAAAACAAAGAAATATATTTTGAACGACGGAAAGGATCATTGCTATCATAATACTTGGTTCCATTTCACTAAAGCATGTTTGCTTGCAGATTCCTCCCTGAAATTAATGGGTAATTCTTTTAATTTAGATTTGATTAATCTCCAGAATGAAACTAGATTTGCAATAGACTTAAGCTTAAAATTTCTATGAAAAACTGGAGTTTAGAAAGACTAGATATTGATAATCCATCCTTGAGCTTCCACCAATAACAACCTCATAGAACCTGGTAAAAGAAGAAGTAAAGAGAATAAGAGAAAGGGGAGAAGAGTGGTGAACAAAGATAGGAGATAGTGAATTTCCGGTTTGGTATTTACCAAATTCCACAAATGATTCCTCTCTTGTTTATCCGCATTATATGGTATAAACTGAACAATCTGAGCCCTCAATTTGATTTATCCCAGATATTGATCTTCTTCTAGCTCACCAAGTCACCCCTACTAATATCTGCCCGTCTAAAGTGAAGTTAACATATTCTTAGCTAAACGGTGTCATCTCATAACTTCCCAATTGAAATTTATTTTTCCTTCAGAAAGTCTACTTCCAGCTCACTACATTCCTTCTGCCTTTGGAATCATGCTCGACCTTGAGCATGCTGTTGCGCGATAGACTCCGGAAACTAAGATTTAGTTACCTTTCAATCTTCCACATTGCTTCCGCTGGAGCTAAATATTCCCACTGTACAAGTATCCTCACTGACCTTCCATTATTTTGTTTCACCACGTTCCTTGGTAGTATTGCGATAGGTTGACCAAAATCTGTCCATCTTCTCCGTCCAATCTTTCTTTTCAACAACGAAATATGTAATACAGGGTAACTGAGAATCTTTGGGGAATTATAGTCTATAAGCAACAGGCTCTACCCTTTGTATTTCTTCATACGGCCCATAAAATTTGGACACTGTTAAGAGTGTCTCACCTTGATTGAGAAATGAGTTATTGTCTCCTTATATAATCTTGGGAAATCATCACCTTATGAGCTAAGCTTATGCTGTTTGAGTATTTTCTTAATATGGTATCAGAGGCAGAGACATTTCTATTCATATTCTTGGTTTACCAAATGTTGTGCGTCCATGTTATGTTGTCTATGGTCCAAATATCATGCCCTAGGCATGCAGGAGGGAAGTAGATTATGTAATTAGACTAAGTTTCAGAATTAAAAAGCTTTAGAATTAACAGTTTGTGGGACATGGGATACTATTACTTGTTGAAATATGAAGTATTGTTGCACAAAAGATGATGTAGAACTTCCTCTTCAGAGCAAAGCAGAGGTGAAAGTTCAGAAGCTGCCACAAAACTTGATTCTCATCTTGTTGCTGCTTTAGGGATCCACTGGGCTCATGCTGTTAGTATTCGTCTTATATTTGAATCAAGATCAGGTTAGATCTTCTTCTTTTCTTCGAATTGGTGATCCTGGATTTTTGTTAAGGAAAATTGTGCTTTTGTGGTGTTGAAACTTGAAATTCACATTTGTGCTCACCTTTGGTTCTGAAGTGTCACCAATCTGCTTATGTCGTAATACATTAAAGTAGCTAGAGTAAGAAAATACTGTTATTACATTTTTGTTTTTTGGTCTTCAACTGATACATGCTCTTCTAGATCTTTGGTCTGGAAAAGTACTGTAGAAGGATTATGCAAGGAAGAGGAGTTGATTGGTGTACTATTGGATGGTGGTCAGAATCAGTCTTTTCAACAGACTTTATATCATTGTATTCTCTAGGAAATTGTTACTCCAAGCTTAGGCCAAGAGACAACACCTTATACTTAGACTAAGCCAGCTTGATTTACCTGAATTTATTTTTAATACAGATAACAACCCATGGATATGTAATGGGAAGAATCTTCATTATTAGTTAAACTGTACATAATACCAAAATTTTAAAATTTTAATTGCATATATAAATATCCAAAATCTTAATAGCAATAACATATATTAACAAATATTTCAATTCAAAAACTAATAGTAGATACTAAAAGTCTAGAATTTGAATGACTCAATAATTCATAAGACAATTGACAAACAATACTAGAACTCTAAGGGGTCGTTTGGTAGAGTGTATTAGGAAAAATAACGCATGCATTAGCATTGTGTATTACTAATACCTTGTTTGGTACTCTTTTCCAACCTATGTATAACTAATGCAAGCATTAGTTATACACTCTATTGTGTATTAAGGTGTGTATTGCTAATACCATGGATTTCTAGGTATTAGCAATGCAATGGTTTTAATGCATGCATTAGATTAACTAATGACAAAACTACCCTCTAATAATAATAATAATAATAATAATAATTATAATAATAATAATAATTATAATAATAATAATA